>JASFAX010005544.1:0-35629 GCA_030737875.1 Allium sativum
CGAAAGAGGAAAGCGAAGACGGGTGGGTGCTTCCATTGCGGAGAGACTGGGCACTTTGCTAAGGACCTCCCAAAGAAGTGAGGGCAGGGACAGAAGGCTGGATCCACTTCAGGGGGTCAAGTTCATGCACTGGTGGCACCTCCACAGGAACGTGGTAGTAATATTTTTGTAGAAAGTGTAGTCTATCTTTATAATCATCCAGTTCACACACTTTTTGACTCTGGCGCATCACACTCCTTTATTTCATCTGCCTTAGTAGAATCTCTGCATCTAGACACTAGTATGGTAGAGGATCCCTTAGTAGTTTCAAATCCAATTGGGGGCTCCGCTTACTTGTCAGAGGTTTGTTTGGGTTTGAAAGTCTCTATTCTCAGCGTTGAGTTTAGTTGTAATGCCTTTGTTTTGGGCTTCTCGGGGTATGGTTTGATCTTAGGCATGGACTGGTTATCCAGTAATGGTGCCATTCTTGATTATGAGAAAAGAGTAGTTAGACTCTTGACTCGGCTTGGTAACACTCTAGAAATTTCCTGTAATCCCTTAAATGCTGTTATGCTTAGTTATCTAGAGTCGCTTGATGCTTCTGATGAGAATTTGCAGTCAGTTAGAGTAGTCCGGTAATATCCGGATGTCTTTGAGGAGGTTAAGGGCTTACCTCCGAGGCGGGAAATAGACTTTCGCATATATCTTGTGGATAATGCAAAGCCTGTAGCTTTACCTGTCAGACACATGGAGGAAGGAGCTCAGTAAGCAGGTTAAAGAACTTCTCGAAAAGGGGTTCATTAGATGGAGCATTTTGGAATGGGGTGCTCCAGTGGTGTTCGCAACCAAGCGGACGGTTCGCTTCGCCTTTGTGTCGACTATAGGGAGTTAAACAAATTGACCAAGAAAAATAGGCACCCTCTTCCCCGAATCGACGATTTGTTTGATCAGCTTGTAGGTGCGTCGGTCTTCTCCCAACTTGATCTGGCAACTGGGTTCCATCAGCTAAGAGTAGCTGAAGACAACATTGATTAAACGGCGTTCAGAACCCCAGACGGTTTCTTCGAGTGGCTTGTCATGCCTTTCGGCTTGACAAACTGTAACACCCCACATCCTTTAGTGTCACTCACAAAGGGAATGCACTAAGTTCTGTGGAGAATTTAGTGTAAAAGATGTAGATAAATTACAAGACAGACATAAATTAAACAGCGGAAAATAAAACTTTACTTTATTGATAAGATAGTTTGTACAACAATTGTTTTCCAATATTAGAGTATCATCTGTCTTACAAAATAAAGAAGCATAAAAATACATTTATATTCCCCAATGTAGCATAAGCCGGCCATAGCATCTGAAAAGAGAATCCAAGCAAAACTTCGACAAATCTTCAAGCTGGGAAAGAGTGACAATCCAACTTAACCTGAGCTATACTATTCCCTCCTTTACTACCTTGGGGGGGGGGGGAACGGAAGAAAAGAAGATGAAAGAAAAACAGAGTCAGACATAAAGCCCGAGTAAGTTCTGTAACTTCTACCATGTGAACATGGAAAACAAAACGACATGAATTAACTGAATACAAGATAACACCATGATGATAGGGTCAGAAAGATTTGACAAGATAATCACAAGATATGCTAAGATAAGATAAACTGGATATGCTCTAATACTTTCGCCACTTCGCTATTTCCTTGTTATACAGGTTTCTATATCTCTGCACCACCTAACTAGTGCCACTAGTAACGATAACGTGATCCCAATCCCTGTAGTTTCCATTGCCTTCAGGCATACATTTATTATTTATTACCTAGATCTAATCTAGGGTTTTCTATCAAGTGATTTCTAGATTCAACTAGAGTTTACGTTATCTACTGAACGCTTCTCGGATTCAGGGTTTATGCCACCTAGTCCAACTAGGGATTATGCTACCTGTCGAACGATGCCCCCAAATCTAGGACCACTACCTAGAGTGGTATATGTTCCTATACTTCCCCACGCATGTATCACAAATCATTTATCGCTCGTCTAGATGCACATGTCCTGTAATGTGCGGCCCGAGTCATGTGGCAGGGCAAATCAAGAAACACAGAACTTGGTCGGGAGCTTTCAGATATCTGCCGATGCAGATGCTAAGGTCTGTTTTTATTCCAGTGGCTATGGTCCTACTCGACCCCTCCCTCAACTAATGAAAGGCACACCTTGAAAAATGAGAACTGTATGCAGGCCCCCGATGCCCCACTAACCTATGGCCATCCTCACCCATAACTAGATAGCAAGTATATGGTCTTTTGGAGTTCTCCACCGCTCCGCTTCACGTATCTCGATTGACTCAAGATGGATGATAGAAGACGAGTTGCTATCACAGGGCTACCGGTTTCTCGCCGAATCACGCTGGTCCATCCTAGTCTTTAGGTTGCCATATTTTGCAACCAAGGCATACCCTTGGTTCTTCTACCGCAGACCTTAACCTCTGTGAGCCCAGGAGGATCATCTACAGCCTCACAGAGGGATACCAAGAGTACCCTCACGTCCCCTCGAAGCCTCGGACTTCGTAACCCAATTCGTTGGAGCCTTCGTTTTAATCAGACGGACGTTCGCTCCTTCCCGTGTTATACTAAGAATTACTACTTAGTTTTGCTAACTAAGGTTTACCACTTAGTTTCCAGAATCGTTGTTTTCTTAACTAAGGTTTACTACTTAGCTCGTTTTGACTAAGGTTTACTACTTAGTTCTCTCTCCCGTCAATTTGGATTGGTTAAGTGTCATTAGTCAATTCAAGCTAACTTAACCCTCTTCATTTATCCTGTTAAACTGGTTAAGTGTTATCAGTAATTCATGTTGACTTAACCCTGTCACAAACCAAGTTATATTGGTTAAGTATTTCTTATTACTTAACCCTACCCATTCACCCTATATTGGTTAAGTGTTTCCTTTTTAACTTAACCTTGCCCGTCTGTTTAACTAACATGTTATTAATGGTTAAACATTATCCCTTCATGTTTTAAACTTAACCCTATTCCTTTATCACAATATGATGGTTAAGAGCCCAAGTTTACTTAACCCTATGGTCTAGTCTAGCTAACATATCAAATTAGCTAAGTGTATTAAATTTTACTTAGCCCCGACCTCTAGTCTAGTTAACATGTTAATTTGGCTAAGTGTATTAACTTTACTTAACCCCACCTTCTAGTCTAGTTAACATGTAAATTTGGATAAGTGTTCTCTTAGTTACTTATCCCCTACAAATCTTGTCTTGTTACGATGTTAAGTTTGGTTAAGCGTCCCTATGGACTTAGCCCTCCCATTCTAGCTTAACTGTGTTAAGTTGGTTAAGTGTTCCTATGGACTTAACCCTCCCATTCTAGCTTAACTGTGTTAAGTTGGTTAAGTGTTCTTATGGACTTAACCCTCCCATTCTAGCTAAACTGTGTCAAGTGTCTGTATGAACCTAACCCCACCCACCGGTCTGGTTATCATGTTGAATTGGTTAAGTGTCTTAGTTAACATAACCCTACCATTCTTGTTCTAGCTTTTACTAAATAAATTAAAGCCGCTACCACTCACATTAGACAGATATTGTTGCGATTACTGGATGTGCCGGTTGGTTCCGGGCAGGTTTACATCGCAACTCAGTCTAACCTCGGGTTAGGCATATTCGTGTTTTCTAAGTTCAAAGGGTTTTGATTAATTTTCAAATCAGGTTTTGAAAGTAACCATCCTGTCCGTCGGATCAGTTAGGGATAGCCAGGGAGAGCAGGAAACTTGTATTTTCCAAACCCAAGCCTTGACACTATCCTCTCTGTCACCCTAGAACTTTCTGGTGTATTATTAAAAGAGATGTCGTTAAGAAACCTTTAATTTGTCTAAATTTACATTTTCTCATTTAGAACAAATTCTATAAGTAAATTATTCTTAATTTACTTATTTCCTAATTACTCTTTTAATGTAAATTGTCAACATTTATTATTATGGCCCATTTTCCCCTCTATATCATATTTATGCCCTTTTGGTATGTAAACTATACTAAATTAAGTGCCACTAACCATGATTTTGCTAAACCTGACAAGTACTCCCAATTATGGCCAATTTCAAATTTATGCCAATATACTTATCATGCCAAATTAGTTAATCCAATTCTGATTTAACATTCTAATTACAGTTCATGTCAAATTAGACTTATTATTCTAGTTCACAGTTCATGTAAATGCTAGATTTACAAGTCAATACTAGATTCAAATTACACATCCTATAATTCATGTCAAATTTATCCAATTTGCATTTCTATGAACATGCCATAATACATGTTCCCAATTTATGCCTATTTCCAAGTTTATAACTACGTTTTTAGTAAATTTCATATTTTGTCCAAATCGTATTCCCACCGTTCGTATAATCGTCATTCAATCTAGATTATAGATAAATCTAGATTCGTAGAAAATAGGGAATGAACCAAAGATGCTATGAAAAAGATAGACATAATAACTGGCATAAAATGATAATTTACTAATTACAGACCTAACAAATTACACTAAAATTGATCTAAAACATCGAAAGCCTATAGGTCTGAAAATCTTACGACTAAAAAGGGTTGAATAACGACGTAGGTTCAAGAACATGGGTAGACCTAACTTAATAGGTAAATTCCCAAGGTCTAAAACCAAAGAAAACCAAGAATAGACAGAATAGATAATCACGTTTAGACCCAATTTCATAGTCACAAAACTTAAGCAACACTTTCCTAGTCATGAATCATATGTGTTTAATCACAGTTGTCCTTGTTATGTCATTGGCAATAGTTTATGTCTCCTAATCAAAGGCATAGGCTTGTGTTCATAGTCAAAGAAATAATTCTCATAGTCACAGTCACGTTCATAGGCAATGTTCACAGTCATAGGCAATGTTCATAGTCATAGGCAATTTTCATAGTCATAGGCAAGGCCTAATTGGTCATCAAATCATAACAGTTCTTAATTAGGTCCAAGGATATAAGCACTGGTAGAAAGATTTGGCATATTATTTTATTCCTTTAATTTCATGTCACGAACAGAGAGAACCATTCAAATCTAAAAAGTAACCGCCTTATAGAGATTATCGTAGAAAAACAGTCGTTGAAGTCGTTTGAATCTTCACTTGAATCCTAGTTTGTCTTGAATCTCCTCTAGAAAGTCTTGAGCAGCATTTCCTCGTCTTGGATTTTCGTATTATTTTCTTATTTTTATTTATTTATACATTTTCTCAGAGGCAGCATAAGGATAGAAAAGAATTTGTGAATAGAGAAGGAGACTAAGGCTGTTTATATAGTGTAGAAGTCAACAAATCTGGTCAGAATGGCGTCCGGATACAGAAAAACGAACCAGGCTGCAGATCTGGAAAAAGGGGGGGGGGTCGACCCCCAGGTCGACTACCCAGTCGACCTGGGTCTTGGGTGGGAAAATTCCCGCCCAGCCCAATCTGGGTCCGATTTTGAATTTTGAACTCGTTTTCTGACCTGTTCGAATTTTAAATCGAATTCTGAAACTTCTGAAGACCATAACTCCTTCATACGGAGTCCGATAAACGCAAACTCGGACTCTATCTCATGCAGAATTCTGAGACGAACGCAATGGCACACCCCGTTTCCCTTGATTTTGATTTTAAAATTTAATTCTGCCTTGATTTGTGAATCTTAGTGTTATAGAATTACGGGGTGTTACATTCTCCCCCACTTAAAAGGATTGCGTCCCCGAAATCTTCAAGTTAGGAAAAATGTGTCCTACCAACCAATCACCCATCTACTCAACCATTCAACCACAGGCATTCATTGTCCATAAAAGTTTTCTAATTCTTTCATGTTCATATGCATAGTGTGTGTATATGCCTTTGTCTAATGCAAAATCAGGCGGTCTACTGATTCAGTTGACCTCCTTAATGCGAATCATGTCAGTGTCATGCGTCCAATCATGTATGCAAGCATCCCTAGTTATGTAAATACTACATGCGTGCGCATCCATTCATCCATATGCAACATCCATATGATAACATTTCAAGTTCAACTTACAAACAAATACATATCTGTAAATGCAAGATGAAAGCGTCCGAACTTGATCTAGTGCCTAATACGTATGCATATGCATTCACGAGCAACCATTAGCAACCACTTGCAACCACCAACCATAACATGTTTCAAACACATGTTTACATCCATTGGCTTCTACCTAAGGATCGAAGATACGACCTAGAGGATATACTTTGGAAAGGGAGAAACAATTATGCGTAAAGCTCCTAAAAAAAAGAAATCAAGGATGCACCCTTAAGGAAAAGGGTATGATGCTAGTATCTAGCCTTCTTGAGCTTTACTCCACTGTATCTTAACTAATTTAACTTCACGATTGTGAAGTTTCTGACCTCCATTTCCAAAATAAACAGATGTCAATTACGGTACCAAGTGTATGTACTAAGATGATTAGAGGTCTCCCTCTTATCCACCATGTCATAACTATAAGGGTCGAAAGGTTACTACGTGCTTTTTAGAGTGCCTGCCACAACTATTCATCTCTCACGCAGACCATCCTAGTCGAATTCAACATTCCTCAAGTACAAGCCCCAAAGGCCTAAACCAATATCAGACAAGCACCCAAGGAATATCTCCTCCGAATTTAGACGATCTACGTGAGATGATATAAGCAAATTCGATAGCTATTCTCAAATCCCTACTAACCAAAAATAAACTGGTTGGACCACCAATTGGATTTGAGCCTCTAGTGGGATCTTTCTATTATACAAGTATTATGGTGCAGAGACTCAACTATGGAAGTGGATATGAACAAATGCGAAGCGCTAAAACCAAAGGAAAGAGTACGAATAGCAAAACTAGACTCTTCCAACAAAACTTTACTACCTTTCTCCTAGGTACGCTTGGTGGTGAAAGTATGTACTTGCCCTTCTGAAAATCTTGTTCCTCGTTCTTGCCCTTGTCCTTGATTATATGCCCTATTATACCCTAGTAAAGATACTTCCTCTTGTCTTAGGTTTTATAATTCCTTCCTCCTTTGTGAGCTAAATCTACATCCATGAATTCCTCATCCTCTTCCGTGTGTAGTCATGTTGACAAATCTCTCGAAAGCTACTTCCATCATACAGAAAACCCTATAAGCTTGAAAGAAAACTGGTCATAGGTGAAACAACTACGGCTATGGATGGAAGCCAGGCACGACTTCGCCCATCGATGAGGTTACCTCCTAGAAAGCCAGGAGCCCCAAAGACTCAAGAAAGAAGGAGACAAGAATTCAAACAGAGGAAGAGAAGATAGTGCGTATGGCTTTGGGGAATATGCCTTTAAAACAAATCTTTTCTTTTGAAAATGCTTCTTTTAAAACCGTTTTGAAAATAATTTTTCAAATCCTTTATCTGATCTGGTAACCTTCAGCTCTGATACCACATGTAACACCCCACATCCATTAGTGTCACTCACAAAGGGAATGCACTAAGTTCTGTGGAGCATTTAGGGTAAAAGATGCAAATAAATTACAAGACAGAAATTAAACAGCGGAAAATAAAACTTTACTTTATTGATAAGATAGTTTGTACAACAATTGTTTTCCAATATCAGAGTATCATCTGTCTGACAATATAAAGAAGCATAAAAAATACATTTATATTCCCCAATGTAGCATAAGCCAGCCATAGCATCTGAAAAGAGAATCCAAACAAAACTTCGACAAATCTTCAAGCTGGGAAAGAGTGACAGTCCAACTTAACCTGAGCTATACTATTCCCTCCTTTACTACCTGGGAGGGGGGGATGGAAGAAAAGAAGACGAAAGAAAAACAGAGTCAGACATAAAGCCTGAGTAAGTTCAGTAACTTCTAGCATGTGAACATGGAAAAACAAAACGACATGAATTAACTGAATACAAGATAACACCATGATGATAGGGTTAGCAAGATTTGACAATATAATAACAAGATATGCTAAGATAAGATAAACTGGATATGCTCTAATACTTTCGCCGCTTTGCTATTTCCTTGTTATACTGGTTTCTATATCTCTGCACCACCTAACTAGTGTCCCACTAGTAACGATAACGTGATCCCAATCCCTGTAGTTTCCATTGCCTTCAGGCATACATTTATTATTTATTACCTAGATCTAATCTAGGGTTTTCTATCAAGTGCTTTCTAGATTCAACTACAATTTACGCTATCTGCTGAACGCTTCTCGGATTCAGGGTTTATGCCACCTAGTCCAACTAGGGATTATGCTACCTGTCGAACGATGCCCCCAAGTCTAGGACCACTACCTAGAGTGGTATATGTTCCTATACTTCCCCACGCATGTATTGCGAATCGTTTATCGCTTGTCTAGATGCACATGTCCCGTAATGTGCGGCCCGAGTCCTGTGGCAGGGCAAATCAAGAAACACAGAACTCGGTCGGGAGCTTTCAGATATCTGCCGATGCAGATGCTAAGGTCTGTTTTTATTCCAGTGGCTATGGTCCCACTCGACCCCTCCCTCAACTAATGAAAGGCACACCTTGAAAAATGAGAACTATACGCAGGCCCCCGATGCCCCACTAGCCTATGGCTATCCTCACCCATAACTAGATAGCAATTATATGGTCTTTTGGAGTTTTCCGCCTTTCCGCTTCACGTATCTCGATTGACTCAAGATGGATGGTAGACGACGAGTTGCTATCACAGGGCTACCGGTTTCTCGCCGAATCTCGCTGGTCCATCCTAGTCTTTAGGTTGCCATATTTTGCAACCAAGGCATACCCTTGGTTCTTCTACCGCAGACCTTAACCTCTGTGAGCCCAGGAGGATCATCTGCAGCCTCACAGAGGGATACCAAGAGTACCCTCACGTCCCCTCGAAGCCTCGGGCTTCGTAACCCAATTCGTTGGAGCCTTCGTTTTAATCAGACGGACGTTCGCTCCTTCCCGTGTTATACTAAGAATTACTACTTTGTTTTGCTAACTAAGGTTTACCACTTAGTTTCCAGGATCGTTGTTTTCTTAACTAAAGTTTACTACTTAGCTCCTTTTGACTAAGGTTTACTACTTAGTTCTTTCTCCCATCAATTTGGATTGGTTAAGTGTCATTAGTCAATTCAAGCTAACTTAACCCTCTTCATTTATCCTGTTAAACTGGTTAAGTGTTATCAGTAATTCATGTTGATTTAACCCTATCACAAACCAGGTTATATTGGTTATGTATTTCTTATTACTTAACCCTAGCCATTCACCCTGTATTGGTTAAGTGTTTCCTTTTTAACTTAACCTTGCCCGTTTGTTTAACTAACATGTTATTAATGGTTAAGCATTATCCCTTCATGTTTTAAACTTAACCCCATTCCTTTATCACAATCTGGTGGTTAAGTGCCCAAGTTTACTTAACCCTACGGTCTAGTCCAACTAACATATCAAATTGGCTAAGTGTATTAAATTTTACTTAGCCCCAACCTCTAGTCTAGTTAACATGTTAATTTGGCTAAGTGTATTAATTTTACTTAACCCCACCTTCTAGTCTAGTTAACATGTAAATTTGGATAAGTGTTCTCTTAGTTACTTATCCCCTACAAATCTTGTCTTGTTATGATGTTAAGTTTGGTTAAGCGTCCCTATGGACTTAGCCCTCCCATTCTAGCTTAACTATGTTAAGTTGGTTAAGTGTTCCTATGGACTTAACCCTCCCATTCTAGCTTAACTGTGTTAAGTTGGTTAAGTGTTCCTATGGACTTAACCCTCCCATTCTAGCTTAACTGTGTTAAGTGTCTGTATGAACCTAACCCCACCCACAGGTCTGGTTATCATGTTGAATTGGTCAAGTGTCTTAGTTAACTTAACCCTACCATTCTTGTTCTAGCTTTTACTAAATAAATTAAAGCCGCTACCACTCACATTAGACAGATATTGTTGCGATTACTGGATGTGCCGGTTGGTTCCGGGTAGGTTTACATCGCAACTCAGTCTAACCTCGGGTTAGGCATATTCGTGTTTTCTAAGTTCAAAGGGTTTTGATTAATTTTCAAATCAGGTTTTGAAAGTAACCATCCTATCTGTCGGATCAGTTAGGGATAGCCAGGGAGAGCAGGAAACTTGTATTTTCCAAACCCAAGCCTTGACACTATCCTCTTTGTCACCGTAAAACTTTCTGGTGTATTATTAAAAGAGATGTAGTTAAGAAACCTTTGATTTGTCTAAATTTACATTTTCTCATTTAGAACAAATTCTATAAGTAAATTATTCCTAATTTACTTATTTCCTAATTACTCTTTTAATGTAAATTGTCAACATTTATTATTATGGCCCATTTTCCCCTCTATATCATATTTATGCCCTTTTGGTATGTAAACTATACTAAATTAAGTGTCACTTACCATGATTTTGCTAAACGTGACAAGTACTCCCAATTATGGCCAATTTCAGATTTATGCCAATATACTTATCATGCTAAATTAGCTAATCCAATTCTGATTTAACATTCTAATTACAGTTCGTGTCAAACTAGACTTATTATTCTAGTTCACAGTTCATGTAAATGCTAGATTTACAAGTCAATACTAGATTCAAATTACACATCCTATAATTCATGTCAAATTTATCCAATTTGCATTTCTATGAACATTTCATAATACATGTTCCCAATTTATGCCAATTTCCAAGTTTATAACTACGTTTTTAGTAAATTCCATATTTTGCCCAAATCGTATTCCCACCGTTCGTATAATCGTGATTCAATCTAGATTATAGATAAATCTAGATTCGTAGAAAATAGGGAATGAACCAAAGATGCTATGAAAAAGATAGACATAATAACTGGCATAAAATGATAATTTACTAATTACAGACCTAACGAATTACACTGAAATTGATCTAAAACATCGAAAGCCTATAGGTTTGAAAATCTTATGACATAAAAAGGGTTGAATAACGACGTAGGTTCAAGAACATGGGTAGACCTAACTTAATAGGTAAATTCCCAAGGTCTAAAACCAAAGAAAACCAAGAATAGACAGAATAGATAATCAGGTTTAGACCCAATTTCATAGTCACAAAACTTAAGCAACACTTTCCTAGTCATGAATCATAGGTGTTTAATCACAGTTGTCCTTGTTATGTCATAGGCAATAGTTTATGTCTCCTAATCAAAGGCATAGGCTTGTGTTCATAGTCAAGGAAATAATTCTCATAGTCATAGTCACAGTCATAGGCAATGTTCATAGTCATAGGCAATGTTCATAGTCATAGGCAAGGTTCATAGTCATAGGTAACCTTCATCGAATCATAACAGTTCTTAATTAGGTCCAAGGATATAAGCACTGATAGAAAGATTTGGCATATTCTTTTATTCCTTTAATTTCATGTCATGAACAGAGAGAACCGTTCAAATCTAAAAAGTAACCGACTTACAGAGATTATCGTAGAAAAACAGTCGTTTGAATCTTTACTTGAATCCTAGCTTGTTTTGAATCTCCTCTTGAAAGTCTTGAGCAGCATTTCCTCGTCTTGGATTTTCGTATTATTTTCTTATTTTTATTTATTTATACATTTTCTCAGAGGCAGCATAAGGATAGAAAAGAATTTGTGAATAGAGACGGAGACTAAGGCTGTTTATATAGTGTAGAAGTCAACGAATCTGGTCAGAATGGCGTCCTGATACAGAAAAACGAACCAGGCTGCAGATCTGGAAAGGGGGGGTCGACCCCCAGGTCGACTACCCAGTCGACCTGGGTCTTGGGCGGGAAAATTCCCGCCCAGCCCAATCTTGGTCCGATTTTGAATTTTGAACTCGTTTTTTGACCTGTTCGAACTTTAAATCGAATTCTGATACTTCGGAAGACCATAACTCCTTCATACGGAGTTCGATTAACGCAAACTCGGACTCTATCTCATGCAGAATTCCGAGACGAACGCAATGGCGTAGCCCATTTCCCTTGATTTGGGATTTTAAGCTTAATTCTGCCTTGATTTGTGAATCTTAGTGTTACATAATTACGGGGTGTTACACAAACGCACCCGCTTATATCGTAGACCTAGTGAGCAGATTGTTCGGAGAATTCCTCAACAAATTTGTGATTGTCTTCGTAGACGATATTTTGATCTTCTCAAAGAATGAGGAAGTGCATGCTCAACATCTGAAAGAAATCATGGATACTCTCCGAGCACATCAGCTGAAGGCAAAATTTTCCAAATGCCACTTTTGGAGAGAAGAAGTAAGGTTTCTTGGGCATGTGGTGTCCAAAGAAGGATTGGCCGTGGACCCCACGAAAGTAGTTGCGGTGCAAGATTGGAAGGCACCAAAGAATACTACCGAAGTCAGAAGTTTTCTAGGGCTGGCGGGTTTCCACCGTAAGTTCATTACGGATTTTGCAAAAATCTCAGCTCCACTCACAAGGCTAACAAAGAAGAATCTAGCGTTCGCTTGGGACTTGGATTGCGAGTTTGCTTTCCAACGCTTGAAAAGGGCTCTTACAACAACCCCAGTTCTGACTCTGCCAGTTGGAAGCAAGATGTTCACAGTATACACAGATGCATGCAGGACGGGGCTAGATGCTGTTTTGATGCAAGAAGGGAGGGTGGTAGCTTATGGTGGAAGGCAATTGAAAGTTCATGAAAAGAACTACCCAACCCACGATCTTGAGTTAGCCGCCATCGTCTTTGCACTTAAGTCTTGGCGCCATTATCTCCTAGGTGAGAAGTTTGTGTTGAGACAAGATTTTGATCGATGCCAACATATAAAGGTGCAATGAAGATCATTTCATAGAGCTAAGGTTTTTTACTTTGAGTCGTGTTAGAAATATATTAAAATCTATCCTCAAAGTATAACACGAATGCACAAAAATTCATTGCAGAAATCTGTATATTTGAGGAATTGAAAAGTCACATGAAAAGCCCAAACGGTCCAGGCTCCGACCAGGAAAGAGTGCAGAGTGATATAGACTATGGACCGAGGCTATCCGGTCCATAGCCAGAAAATGGTCGACTGCCCAAAAAAGGACCGGTCGACCGGTTTAACTGTGTTTGCACATAACAGTTATTTTTTTGATTCTTTAAATTTCCAGAAACTTAACCAGTCGACTGGTGATTTTCAACCAGTCGACCGGTTCCAAACAGCAAGCTTTTTTATGAAGGGTTGCTTCCACTCATCAAGAGTTTTCTCTTCAATTTTCAATGGAAATGGATGCAATCTTTTGTTGAAACTCTTCATGAAGGAATGCAACTATTCTACACTATAAATAGACTTGAAATCATACTTTCAAATCACCGATTCTTGCTCTAAATTCAGATCTTACTTTCTAAATATTCTTGCATTCTAAAAGCTCTCAAATATTTCAATTGCTTATTGAATCATTGAAATTATTTCATATTTTTTGATTCAATAAGCATTCTACTTCCTTAAATCTACGCATTCAAAGTATATACTCGAGGATAAGATTATAGGAAGGGTGTACTACAAGTGTATTGAAGACACAATATATAGTCAATCATCAACTACTTTGTATTGAAATTCCGGTAAGCCTGTAGCCGTTCAAATCAAGTGGTTAAGCTTGTGTGAAAACCCGTAACTTCCCAGGTGAGGAAAGCGCGGATAGTTCGAGAACAAGCCACAAAAGTACGCAGACGGAAGAACATTTCATTGTATATAACAACAATGCACCAAAATACAAGAATATACAGAGTATAAATGAATATTACACAGAAATATCAGAGATTTAAATTACATTTAAATACAACGCAGCGGAAAATAATACAATACACAACTAGAAGAGATATACGGATACAAAGCTTTCCGGATATCATTCCAGCTGTAAACCAGGATCCTGTGAATATAATTCTGCAAAACCAAAACTACTAGCTGCCCGTGTCGAAAATAAGGGCACCCAGAGTTTAGGTTAAAACAATAAACTCCAGGTCAGTCATGGGACTGGTGTGAGAACTAAAACAGTTATTTATCTTTATTTTCAAAGTAAGGTAAATCAAGGGACCACGCCGTATAACACGGAACGGGTTTCCTCCCAAGAATACCAGTGCATATAAGTAAACAGCGCAATGCTTTTCTAAAAATGAAGCTATTATAAGACCCAGGTCCCATCACACAATGCAACACAGCCGGAGGATAGGGTTTTCCCTTATAATAGCCAAACATGCTTGGTACGTTTTAAAAATCAAATCATTTGATACTACAATAAGTGTATAGTGTCAAAACAATTTCAATCATAAATATCAATCATAGACGGCATGGGTACCATATATCATGTCGCCATACTAGTTCTACAATTAAAACCGCAATACACGTATTGGAAATTGGATTTCCATCATGGTGGCTCCTGATTCGAAAGATCGATCGCGTAATGCAATTCACCACGGCTTACGTCCCAACAAGAGAAAACACCGTCTGTACATCCGCACATTTGGGACCAGAGTATCACCGCGGCTTACGTCCCAGCGAGAGAAAACACCGCTTACTCTATATATCCCTGAGCACTAAGCTCATCTCGGTCGACAGAATCCACGACACCACTAAGGAGCCCATCCACTAAAAAGCATACTGATCAAACCATCAGTTTACCACCATACCGGGATGTGAGGCTCGCGAATCAATGCTATACACAAAGCCATGCTATATTAAAGCTGCGCTTTGATCATCATCCAACAAACTTTGCTTTTCAACAAAAGTCTGGATCATTGCATCTCAGCATGCCACATTATCAATCCATATCGTACCGCTGATTTCTGCTAATATATAACCTCTGAGCTCGTATGTCTCAGAGAAGGGCGTTAAGCAAGAGAATAAATTCCCCGCCGCCAAACAGATATATATTTAGCAAAGATCAACGAATACAATATAAAGGAATACAATGTCAGACACACAATCCATTTACAAGTCCGTTCTAGGTCTAAACGAAACCGGAGGCACTTTCCTCGCATATCCATCCATCTCCAAGTACGTATGGACGACCACCAACTGATTCCCTCATCTTGGGTGTACAGCCCAATCAAGATCATCAGTAATCACCCAAATGATGTGAAGACTTCCGGTCTTCGACCACCGTCTTCATCTTCGACATATCGTCGAATCGGTTATTCAGAACGGGTATAAACCCGGCCTTTCCGAACAACCCGCGTATATTAAAAACGAATGTTACACATGTTGTATATAACGGTGTTGTATACACAATTATATGATTTTTGTTTGATGATAACAACCAAATAAATATTATTTTAAATGTGTTTGTTACTGTACTGTTCTATATATACACATTCAGACAGGAATATAATATTTAAATTTAAATAAAATATGACTTCACAATGAATTCAAATACTCAACAGTATTTTGTTTAAATTCAAATATTTTATTTCATGCATTCAAACAGTACAACTCTTGTAACTCCACTATTTGTACATCTCACATTTCAATTTCATTTCTACTCATATACAGTCTCATATACAGTACTCCTCTTTACAGTTCTCATCTCACTCATATACAATTTATATATACATTTACAGACACATTGATACACTGACACTGTCTTCTGCCTTCTTGTCGTCAGTCTTCACTGTTAGTCCAATCTTCACAGTCTTCAAGTCAGTCCAGTCATCATTACCTGTCATTCAGAAACACACACACAGAGTATCTGATACAGAAGTAATATTCTAACTACATGCGAATATAAATTTATTTTTTAAATTTTATTTGCCTCAGAATTTCGGTGTGTTTCTCATCATTTTTCTGACTCGATCTGTTTTTTTTTCGACTGATGGCTGCATATACACACGTGTATAAATACACGTGTGCATTGCCTCGCCAATCAGTGTGCAGCTGAGGAGTAGCCACGTGGACCTGCTCGACTCAGTGCACAAGCAAGGACATAGAGCCAAAAATACAAAAAGTCAAATCAGCAAGTCCATGAATCAAACAAAATGCCAAGCAAGATGATACAAGTGCTAGTGGTCGAGCTCAGAAAGCTAAACAGCAAAGCAAAATGGATAAGCAAAAGTTCAGCAATAACAAGGCAGTACAAAATGGTGCAGCCAGGACATGAACACATCAAGGGTCGAGCTAGTATGCATTTCAACATAAACTGGTTTGCACAGTTCAAAATGGTCGAAGCATTTCAGGTGGTACAAGTACAATATCAAAACAACAAGGTATATGGGTACAGCAAATGTTTCAGCATTGTTGAAGACATGTCAACATGTGTATATGTGGATGGTTAAGCAAGGTCAAGCAGCTACAAGCATAGCAGCATATGGACAGTGAAGCTCAAAAGTTAAAGCCAAGTTCATGTAAGCATACAAGTGCAAAATAGAGCAAATGGATACAGGCAAGTGTGGTCGAGCCAGCATGTATACAGTGAAGCAAGACATGTCAGCCATGTTGTACACAACAAACATGAATGGCTCGACAAACACAAAACTACAAGTGAAGAGTGCCAAAGTGATCAACTCAGCAATAAACAGTAAACAACAGTGTGCATGTACAAGTCAATGAATGGAGCAGTATAGATTACAACATGGAGCAAATGCATGCTCATGCAAACTAACATGAAGTTTGGTTTTACACAGCATAGTATATCAAGCAACAATGAAGACAGCAAAGCATTAGGATGTAAAAGTGCAACCTGATTTAAGCAAGTATATACAAGACTAAAGTATGAGACTAAATTCAAAATCTCAAAGTAGTCGAACCAGTTTACAAGAATGTTCACAGTTCAGGCACAATCATGGTGAAAGAAGAGATCAAACCAATATGGCAAATACACAAGCCAATGCAAGCAGCATTGAAAGGAAGTGGTTCAAGCTTATATCATGTCAAATAGTTCAAGTGTGAATGTGCAATAAATTGAAGTGATGCAGAGCTATTTACAAGCAAGTATATATGCATAACACAGCATGTACAAGTGTATAAGGCAAAGTCAATTCAGGATTCACATGCAGACTAAAGCCAGAGAAACATGACAATGGTCAGTGAACAAGAAATGTGTTCAGCACATGTAACCCAGTGAACGAGACATAAGCATGAAAGCAGTTTTTTTTTTGGAGTAGCTAAAAATGCACAAATTCCTTTCAGATCACATGTCAAGCCAACATGTACAAGGGTCAACCAGAAGAAATAAATTAGCACAAATCACAGTGAATAGTTTTTGGCAAAAGCTTAATGGATAAACTCGAGCAAAGTTTTTTTAAGGCAACAGAAATCAATCAGAGATTATTTCATAAGGGGTCGAAATCAATTCTTTCCTGTTTTGATAATTATGCTTTCAGAAATTTGTTCAAGACAGTTTTTTTTAATTCAAGTAAGGTAACTTTTGGCAAGACAAGCAATTTTGTTTGGGACAATTTATTTCCAGAAAAATCGAACCAAATCTTTCTAGTTTTGGAATCAATCAAGTGTTTTTAAATCAACAAAGGATTTTCCAAGGCAACAATTCATCAATATCGCAAAGAAAATTTCAAAGGTGCCACAAAGCATTTCAGGAAAGCTTTTTAAAGCCAGGGAATCATTTTCATTCGAATTTCCAGTTTTGATTCAATCAGGAATCATTCAAGATTTTTTAATCAAGGCAATACAAAGAGAAATAAACGCAAGGGAAACTACAAAATCAGCCACGCAATCAGACGAGCCATTCAGTGAAATCAGAGCTCAATTAAAGGATTTCTAAATCCTATAAACACAACCATTCATCACTGGCAAGCATCTATCGAAACCAACAAACAACCCACAAGTTTTTCAAAGCAAGAATTTTCAGAAATACTCACAGTTTTTCGATCGAGCCAGAGAACAATTCCAAATCAGTGTCGAGCGTAAGAGAGAAGCCCCAAATCACTGACCAGAGAGAAACAACGTGAAGAAGAACATCAGAGAACCAGATTACATCAATCTGGAGCTATCGCGATTGGATTTGGGGCAAAACCCTAGCCGCCATTTATTCTTCCAGAAAACAAAAGAGGATCGGGCAGATGAATTAAAAAGGGGCCGGCCTATTTCTATTTTAACTAGGCCAAGCTTTTAAAAGGAAAAGGGGATGACCCCTTTAATATAAACTCCTCTTTTTATTTTTATTTTAAGAACTAGGGTTTACATTTTTGTTTTACATTCTGTTGTTTTTTAAATTGTGTTGTAAAATCATTTCTGAACAGTTCTAGGTCTGTAAAATCTAGGGGGATTTAGTCAAGGTGTTGACTGTCAGTTTCAGAGTCTGTAAATCTGAGTTACGAGTTACAGGGTTTGTAATTCGGGAAATCTGATCTAGGGGATTAGATCAGTCTACGGTTTTGAGCGTAGGGTTAGAATAGGAGCAGGGTTTGCGAGTGTACATGGTCTTGTATGCGGGATCTGTTCTATCACCTAGTAGAAACCTTAGAAATGCAGCAGTAGGCAGGGTTTTGCCGAAGCTGGGTATATCTGTGTGTGATTTATTTTCTGCATTTCTGTTTCTGCTATATTCTGTGATCTGTTTATTTTTATTTATCTCGTTTGATTTTTAATTCAGTTAAAAACTGTCAATAACCCTATTCACCCCCCCTCTAGGGTTATTCTAGATCCAACAGTGGTATCAGAGCCAGGTATTCTGTTAACTCTAGAGTAATGGTGATTCCTAGTTGTCAGTCGATAGAGAGTCAGTCCAGCTCATCTCCAACTATTTTCAATGGAACAGATTTTTTAAACTGGAAATCCAAAATGGAATTTTATTTAAAATCTGTTAATATTAAATGTTGGGATGTCATTATCAATGGGTTTGATAGTGTAGATATTAATTTCAATGCTCGTGCTATGAAAATTATATTTGACTATCTTAGCACTAAACAGTTTAATCTTATCTGTCATTGTTTATCTGCACAGGAAGTTTGGAGAACTCTCAACAAGTTGTATGGAAAATCTGACAACAGCTCAAAACCCCATAATGTCAACTTTGATTCAGATCTATGCTTAACAAGTCATATAGATGAAACTTCAGATAAATCAGATGATGGAGAATCAACAAATGCTGAAACAGAAAATCTCTCATATGAAGAATTGGTTTACATGTGTCTTGATTTAACGAAATCTATTGATAAACTCCAATCTAAAAACAAATCTTTGAAAACTGAAAATCATGAGTTGACCAGCAAAATTCATTGTTTGGAATTAAAACTTGAAAATGTTGTGAAATTTGAAAATTCTAATTGTGAAAATTGTTTGAAATTAAAAACAGAACTCGTTCATCTCAACAATAACATTCAAAGGCTTGAAGAAGAAATTCTAGTTTTAAAAGGTAACGAGATTGAGTTGAAAAATGCAAACAATTTTTTTCAAAAGGAATTTAACAATTTTAAGGCTATCGAAAATTCCAAACTTGAAATTGCTGAAAGTAATAGTTTGTTGAAAACAGATCTGATTTTGAGTAAGCTTGAAAAAGAGATTGAAAATCTCAAGAAACTTGGATCTGAAAAACAAATTAAATTTGAATTAGAGATCTTTGAATTCAAGACCAAAGTTAAAATGCTTGAAAACGAAAATTTGATTTTGAAACAGAATGATACTGAAAAGAGAAAGATCAGCATTAATCGTTGTTCGAATCTAATGAAAGAGAATTCTGATCTTAAATCCAAAATCAACAATCTTGAATTGAGTTTGAAACGCTTTTCAATTGGTGAAAAATCTTTGAATATGTTGTTGAAAAATCAATTTTCTTCTGGTCATAAAAATGGTCTTGGTTTTGGGAAAAGAAATGATTTTGAAAGTTTGAACTCTTGTGATTTCAAAAACTCTTTAAACTGCTTCAAGAAGAATCATTCTAAAAATTTGAATTTTAAAAATTCCAAAAGTTTTTTGAATCACAATCGAGATAAGAATTGGTTTGATAACAATTCATTTTGGATCCCGAAAAGAAATAAAATGACTTTTGGAAAACCTAAACAAATTTGGGTTACAAAGGGAACTCTAGTTGATTCTAACGGATTGTTATATAAGCAGGTTTGGGTACCTAAAGCTATGAATACAACTGTGAGTGGTTTTACAAACTTTGTTAGATCACTCGATTCTATAAACTGTTAGGTATCGAAGGTGGCTGAGGAACTGCTGTGCTGAAAAGAAATTTGAAATCAAGATTGTCTATAATTCTGTGTCATTTACAGTTCCTTAGGCCAAGATCTGTTGAGTTAGAGATTCTGATTTACATTGGATTCTGGTATGATCTCTAAACTCATCTTTGTAAATATTTTTTATTTTTTTTATTTTTTTTGTTTATTTCTCCTTCTTCTACCCCTTTCTATGTTATTTTCTTCTGTTTGTTTTTATTTGATTTGTCACTGCCATATCTCGTTGTTTTTCTTTTCTGTGCTTCTGAAACTTCCAGTTGCAGTATTCATATTTGTTTGGAAATTTACTCTATTTGGGTAAAACTCACATGTTTATATTCATTTCCAGAACTTGAATTTAAGTTTATAAATATCTGCAATTGTTTTGAAGTTTTATTTCTTTTCTGAATTCTTAACAGTGCTAAAGCATTCATAGTATACCTTGAACACTGTTATTTTGAATTCTAATTTTTTTTTTAAGATCTGAATATTTAATGAAATTTCACACACCTTTGCTGTTCTGAGTTTATTCTAATTCATTTTAGAAAAGCTCAAAATATTATACTCATTACAGCACTCTGTTATTTATCAGTTGTGATAATTTCATTGTTTTTCAGATTTGCTTGAATCAGTGATACATCTTGGAATCTGTTTGTTTGAAATCATCTGAAATTCTTAATATTTTGAATATCACACACCTCTTATATTTGAAATTATCAATCTTGTGTGAATATTACATTATATCTCAAACTTGTTATTGATTCAAGTGATTTCAAATAAATTAACTTAATTTCATTTGATCATGAATATATCTCATACTTGATGTAAATGATCTGAAGTCTCTTTGGGACTTGGCTGAGACAATTTTGAAAATTCCTTTGAAAAATATGGTCATAAATATCACTGTTATTTTATGATTATTTGATTTGAATATATGTTTGTTTAAATTCATTTGAAACTATTTATTTATTGAATCTCAGACATATCTTGAATCTGAAATATAACCTGGTGTGATTGATTCATTAAATCTAGAGTTTTTCATATTCCTCAAATGATTTCAAATAAACTGTATTTTTAATCTTGGACCATGAATCATTTTTACATGACCATCATCCTCTGGCAAGTCTGATGTGCGATTGTTTTCTATGCTGCTCTGATACTGTTTTTGAAAAATGTTTGTTTTGGAATCATGCTGCACTGATTATAAGAAATTGAATTGTAAATATCTTTGAGGACTGCTTGATTTGGTATCAAAGGTTTATCGTGCTCTGATAAATGAAATTTGTCTGCTTGAGTTGCTTGCTTTGTAATTAAGTATTTTCTATTGACTGAGGTACCATTGTTTGCCACCGGGGTGTCATTAAAATCCTCGAGAAAGCGAGAACATTTGGTATCAGAAGCGCCTTATATTTGTCTCATCCATCTGTTCTGATTTTTCACTTTGTAGAGACACCATGTGGTATCAGTTTAAAAGTGCTGCATATTTTTTTTGCTGTATATATATATTTTTTCCCTCTTGTCATGTATAGATCAGCATATTACTCTTGTAATTGATTTTCAATTTTAAAATTATTTATTGATTATTCTTTCAGAAATTGAAATCAATATCCAAATTAAACTGTATTTATAATTCATCAAAATTATAACCAGATTTAGAAATTGTGATGAATTGTGACTGCAGTATATTTCACAACAAGAGGAGAATTTTATTTAGATTTTCATGATGGTTAAATATTTATTATAATATCTTTGAACTGACAATTATTTCACGATCATCTTCTTTATCTATCATCATTCTGCCATCCATCATGATTTTATATTAATGTGGAGAGTTAATATTTTTTATAAAAAAAAAATTAAACAGTGGGAATTTGTGATAGAAATGGGACTATATTATTCAGAATTAGTGAAATTGAGAATTTTCAAATTATCTCGGTACAGTTGATCATATTTCATAATATAATTAATTTAGAAATTTATTTCACAGTCCATGTCTGTACTTACCACATTTCTGTCATTCATATTGGTTGTATATACCGAGGAGTTTTTCTAGTTAAAGCTTAAAATGTTAAAATACATAAGTGTGTCTCTAACCTCATTTAAAAATCCAAGCTATGGTCATGCATGGTTAAGAGACAACTTATAATTTAAGCTGCGACTGACCTCATTTAAAAATCCAAGCTCTGGTTATGCGTGGTCAGGGTGCTCTTAAATCAAAATAAAAAGAAAAGAAACTAATTTGCAATAAATAAATTTTTATATGAAATTCTCCTTGGTGTATAATAACCAGACTATCAATCCACTTTCTAATCTGTGAAATATGTTGAAATTTTATGACGTATTATGATTTGTTGATTGGTAGGTATTAGGATTTGAGATTATTCGATTTTGTCACTTAAATTGAATTATAATTATAATCCAAATCCATCACTGTTTATTTTTGCCTCATTTTTATAAAAATTCGTTTGAAAATTAATTGAAATTCATTTTTATATAACTCTCCTCATGTATATAAATTTCATCGTAAATCAGTCATTTTCTGCAATGTGAAATATGCCACTAGTTCTCAGTTTATTATGATTTTTGTTTGATTGATTGAGATATATGATGATTATTCTTCCTCTTAAGCTGAAATTATATTTTTAGTCGTGTTTCATCTGTATTTTAAATTCTGTATCCTTTTGATGATAACAAAAGGGGGAGAATGGATTAGATTTTGATTTATGAATGAATATTTTATAAATAATTTTAATTTTGAAAATTCATTATTTAGATCATATATCTCATGCACAGTTATAGGGGGAGTTTTCTGTTGTAGGGGGAGCAAATAAATAGGGGGAGTTCAATTTTCACTCAAAATCTTTTATTTGTTTGTCATCATCAAAAGGGGGAGATTGTTGTATATAACGGTGTTGTATACACAATTATATGATTTTTGTTTGATGATAACAACCAAATAAATATTATTTTAAATGTGTTTGTTACTGTACTGTTCTATATATACACATTCAGACAGGAATATAATATTTAAATTTAAATAAAATACGACTTCACAACGAATTCAAATACTCAACAGTATTTTGTTTAAATTCAAATATTTTATTTCATGCATTCAAACAATACAACTCTTGTAACTCCACTATTTGTACATCTCACATTTCAATTTCATTTCTACTCATATACAGTACTCCTCTTTACAGTTCTCATCTCACTCATATACAATTTATATATACATTTACAGACACATTGATACACTGACACTGTCTTCTGCCTTCTTGTCGTCAGTCTTCACTGTTAGTCCAATCTTCACAGTCTTCAAGTCAGTCCAGTCATCATTACCTGTCATTCAGAAACACACACACAGAGTATCTGATACATAAATAATATTCTAACTACATGCGAATATAAATTTATTTTTTAAATTTTATTTGCCTCAGAATTTCGGTGTGTTTCTCATCATTTTTCTGACTCGATCTGTTTTTTTTTCCGACTGATGGCTGCATATACACACGTGTATAAATACACGTGTGCATTGCCTCGCCAATCAGTGTGCAGCTGAGGAGTAGCCACGTGGACCTGCTCGACTCAGTGCACAAGCAAGGACATGGAGCCAAAAATACAAAAAGTCAAATCAACAAGTCCATGAATCAAACAAAATGCCAAGCAAGATGATACAAGTGCTAGTGGTCGAGCTCAGAAAGCTAAACAGCAAAGCAAAATGGATAAGCAAAAGTTCAGCAATAACAAGGCAGTACAAAATGGTGCAGCCAGGACATGAACACATCAAGGGTCGAGCTAGTATGCATTTCAACATAAACTGGTTTGCACAGTTCAAAATGGTCGAAGCATTTCAGGTGGTACAAGTACAATATCAAAACAACAAGGTATATGGGTACAGCAAATGTTTCAGCATTGTTGAAGACATGTCAACATGTGTATATGTGGATGGTTAAGCAAGGTCAAGCAGCTACAAGCATAGCAGCATATGGACAGTGAAGCTCAAAAGTTAAAGCCAAGTTCATGTAAGCATACAAGTGCAAAATAGAGCAAATGGATACAGGCAAGTGTGGTCGAGCCAGCATGTATACAGTGAAGCAAGACATGTCAGCCATGTTGTACACAACAAACATGAATGGCTCGACAAACACAAAACTACAAGTGAAGAGTGCCAAAGTGATCAACTCAGCAATAAACAGTAAACAACAGTGTGCATGTACAAGTCAATGAATGGAGCAGTATAGATTACAACATGGAGCAAATGCATGCTCATGCAAACTAACATGAAGTTTGGTTTTACACAGCATAGTATATCAAGCAACAATGAAGACAGCAAAGCATTAGGATGTAAAAGTGCAACCTGATTTAAGCAAGTACATACAAGACTAAAGTATGAGACTAAATTCAAAATCTCAAAGTAGTCGAACCAGTTTACAAGAATGTTCACAGTTCAGGCACAATCATGGTGAAAGAAGAGATCAAACCAATATGGCAAATACACAAGCCAATGCAAGCAGCATTGAAAGGAAGTGGTTCAAGCTTATATCATGTCAAATAGTTCAAGTGTGAATGTGCAATAAATTGAAGTGATGCAGAGCTATTTACAAGCAAGTATATATGCATAACACAGCATGTACAAGTGTATAAGGCAAACTCAATTCAGGATTCACATGCAGACTAAAGCCAGAGAAACATGACAATGGTCAGTGAACAAGAAATGTGTTCAGCACATGTAACCCAGTGAACGAGACATAAGCATGAAAGCAGTTTTTTTTTTGGAGTAGCTAAAAATGCACAAATTCCTTTCAGATCACATGTCAAGCCAACATGTACAAGGGTCAACCAGAAGAAATAAATTAGCACAAATCACAGTGAATAGTTTTTGGCAAAAGCTTAATGGATAAACTCGAGCAAAGTTTTTTTAAGGCAACAGAAATCAATCAGAGATTATTTCATAAGGGGTCGAAATCAATTCTTTCCTGTTTTGATAATTATGCTTTCAGAAATTTGTTCAAGACAGTTTTTTTTTTAATTCAAGTAAGGTAACTTTTGGCAAGACAAGCAATTTTGTTTGGGACAATTTATTTCCAGAAAAATCGAACCAAATCTTTCTAGTTTTGGAATCAATCAAGTGTTTTTAAATCAACAAAGGATTTTCCAAGGCAACAATTCATCAATATCGCAAAGAAAATTTCAAAGGTGCCACAAAGCATTTCAGGAAAGCTTTTTAAAGCCAGGGAATCATTTTCATTCGAATTTCCAGTTTTGATTCAATCAGGAATCATTCAAGATTTTTTAATCAAGGCAATACAAAGAGAAATAAACGCAAGGGAAACTACAAAATCAGCCACGCAATCAGACGAGCCATTCAGTGAAATCAGAGCTCAATTAAAGGATTTCTAAATCCTATAAACACAACCATTCATCACTGGCAAGCATCTATCGAAACCAACAAACAACCCACAAGTTTTTCAAAGCAAGAATTTTCAGAAATACTCACAGTTTTTCGATCGAGCCAGAGAACAATTCCAAATCAGTGTCGAGCGTAAGAGAGAAGCCCCAAATCACTGACCAGAGAGAAACAACGTGAAGAAGAACATCAGAGAACCAGATTACATCAATCTGGAGCTATCGCGATTGGATTTGGGGCAAAACCCTAGCCGCCATTTATTCTTCCAGAAAACAAAAGAGGATCGGGCAGATGAATTAAAAAGGGGCCGGCCTATTTCTATTTTAACTAGGCCAAGCTTCTAAAAGGAAAAGGGGATGACCCCTTTAATATAAACTCCTCTTTTTATTTTTATTTTAAGAACTAGGGTTTACATTTTTGTTTTACATTCTGTTGTTTTTTAAATTGTGTTGTAAAATCATTTCTGAACAGTTCTAGGTCTGTAAAATCTAGGGGGATTTAGTCAAGGTGTTGACTGTCAGTTTCAGAGTCTGTAAATCTGAGTTACGAGTTACAGGGTTTGTAATTCGGGAAATCTGATCTAGGGGATTAGATCAGTCTACGGTTTTGAGCGTAGGGTTAGAATAGGAGCAGGGTTTGCGAGTGTACATGGTCTTGTATGTGGGATCTGTTCTATCACCTAGTAGAAACCTTAGAAATGCAGCAGTAGGCAGGGTTTTGCCGAAGCTGGGTATATCTGTGTGTGATTTATTTTCTGCATTTCTGTTTCTGCTATATTCTGTGATCTGTTTATTTTTATTTATCTCGTTTGATTTTTAATTCAGTTAAAAACTGTCAATAACCCTATTCACCCCCCCTCTAGGGTTATTCTAGATCCAACAACACAAACACAACATACGCCTCTTTCCAATTCAGTAGCTACTAACCGTAAATCAACAAGTGAACAATTTCCCAAATATTAACCCCGAAGGCCAAAACCAACATCAGATCAATACCCAGGAAACCATTCTTCTTAGCTAACCTACAACTAGTTTCTAAATTTCAATTCTTAGGGAAAGGTTCCCATTAATTTTATCCAAGATAAATTCTTTAAAATTTATCCTTTAATCTTCCTTTGGATGTCATTCAAACCAAATTATGGTTTTCCAAACTAGTCGAGAGTAGCGAACCACACCGAAGTAATTATTTATTTTATTTCCCAATCCCAACCTATTCATCCCCTGAAGCAAAACTGGTAATACTCCATATCTAATACCATGGTGTTATCGGTAAAATTAATTACCATTTCACGTTCAAATCTAATTAAAGATTTAATTATCGCTTTGGAGAAAAACTGGTGATACTCCATTCTCGCTCATTTTCTAAAGTTGATAATTTAAATTATCAATCCACATTTCAATTTAATTGAAGATCCATTAAAACTCTTTTTACTGAGTTAAAGAACTAGTGTCATTTAAAACACAGTTCACGATAAACCCAAATCACATTCTATTTATCATCGGGTTAAAGAACTAGTGTTATTTAAAACAAAGTTCACGATAAACCCATGAATCAATTCTATTTAAACCCATTTCAAATCCAATTTATTTATTTAAAAATAAATGGGTTTTAAATTCAGTTCAAAACTAGTTCATTTCGATAAAAATCTATTTTTATCTTTTCAAATATGGAGTTTTCATCCCAATTTTTCCCAAATCATTTCTTATGATTTTACACTAATTATTGATATTTCTAGTAATTTTATCAAGGCCCGTACAGTCGTTATCCATCAACGGCCATCGAACTGCACTTACAGCGACCTTTTCCAAATTTGATTTGGACGTATCTCCAAATCCAACCGTTAGATTTCAATTTTCTAATATTTGTTAGAAAGCTCTTTTCGATACGAACCCAACGGTTCCGGTTTTAGGAGAATCCGACGGTCGGATCTCCCGTAATATCTGTTCGAAGTTAATGGTCGAAATTCGCGAACTGCCGCAGCGCGGCGCGTTCTATTCAGGCCATTATATTATATATATATATAATATATAATATATATTTCATCGATTACTATTTAAAACAAATTTTATAAATAGTTTTGAATTCGTTTCAAAAACAATTTCAACCTTTATTTCAAATCGAAATTGAATTTTCTATTATAAATCCTTTTTACTTTCATTTCTATTTGATTTTAATTCAAATCGATTTTAATTCGATTCGAATTCATTTTTCTTTTCAATTCAATTCGAATTCGTTTTCTTTTCAATTCAATTCGAATTCGTTTTCCTATTCAATTCAAATTCAATTCATTCTCTATTCAATTCAAATTCAATTCATTTTCTAATCAAATCAAATTCAATTCATTTTCTATTCAAATCAAATTCAATTCATTTTCTAATCAAATCAAATTCAATTCATTTTCTATTCAAATCAAATTCAATTCATTTTCTAATCAAATCAAATTCAATTCATTTTCTAATCAAATCAAATTCAATTCATTTTCTAATCAAATCAAATTCAAATTTCATTTCAAAATATTCGATTTCGAAATCACTTTTCAATATTCATTTTAAAATGAATAAAATCGATATAAATATCGTTCACGTCAAAATGGCGTCAATCTAATCAACACGGCTTCATATATTTCTATTTTCAAATATTCTATTTCAAATATTCTATTTCAAATATTTCTTTTTCAAATATTTCCTTTTCAAATATTTCTATTTCAAATATTTCTATTATTAAAATATTTCGTTCAACACATGACTAATCTCAACGGATGAGTACTGTCAACACATGAACCTTTATTTTATATTGATAAAGATGTAAATTTTATTATTAAAATATTTCGTTCAACACATGACTAATCTCAACGGATGAGTACTGTCAACACATGAACCTTTTTTTTATATTGATAAAGATGTAAATTTTATTATTAAAATATTTCGTTCAACACATGACTAATCTCAACGGATGAGTACTGTCAACACATGAACCTTTATTTTATATTGATAAAGATGTAAATTTTATTATTAAAATATTTCATTCAACACATGACTAATCTCAACGGATGAGTACTGTCAACACATGAACCTTTATTTTATATATTCTTTATTTTTCCGATTGGAATGAGGCCCAATCAATTACCATATAAAGTTAATTATATGGATTCCATACAACAAATGTATATAATAGCAACGATAAATAATCAACCATCATCCAAAGTGCACTACACTGTATAAGCATCAAATATAGATATCTAACGCTTATAACAGCCTGTCAATCAATCGATCGACATACAACTAATTATTGGGATTAGTGTATACCGTATTTTATCCCAATACCCGTGTGGGGTTTCAAACAATCAAACACCGATTTTATTTGTGCAGTTGGGCGACGTGTGAAATTTATCGTCCCAATCCATATCGGTTAAATGGGTGTACATAAACAAATCGTTTTGATTTGTAAATGAATATTTTATTTTATCCATTTTTAATAAAAATGATATTTTTATTTTTCTAACTTATTTTAGAAAATTTCGGCGGCATAACGGCGCTATACTAGAGCCGGGACAAGGCCTAGCCTTATCCCCAGTCTAATAATGGCCCCCGCCATTCACATTCCATTCTATTCAATTCCATTTCACACACCAAACCAATATTCAACCAAACAATCAATCAACCAAACCAAACCAAACCAAACAGGGTTTCAAACAATGGGGTCGGGTGCTTCTAAGAAGCACCGTCTGCATCCTAGTATATATTTCTAACCAGAAAATAAAAATAAAGTGAGAGGTTCTCACCGAATAGCTAAACCATACGCCACGACTCTTCTTATGCAGAAATCTTCGCCGCTCTTGCCTCTTGTCACTTTCTCTGCCCGTATTCTCTACATATATAAAAATCACATTTTTACTTCGCTATTCGATATATATAAAAATCGAATTTTTACTTTGCTATTCAATATATAAAAATCGAATTTTTACTTCGCTATTCAATATATGAAAATCGAATTTGTACTTCGCTATTCAATATATAAAAATCAAATTTTTACTGTACTACTATATAAAAGATTATATTTTTAATGTTCTACTATATAAAAGATTATATTTTTAATGTTCTACTATATAAAAGATTATATTTTTAATGTTAAAAATCTCATTTTTAATTCAACGCCACTATATATAAAATCGTATTTTTAACTTCATAAAAATATTCCAAACATACGAGGAAAATCATATGTTTATCTTCATAAAAATATTATTTTTATCTATTGAAAATCGTATTTTTGTATTGCTAACTTCTTAGTAAAAATCATATTTTTATTACGCTACTTCTTAAATAAAAATCATATTTTTACTACGCTCTTACATGTATAAAAATCTTACTTTCATACCATCATTATATATATATATATATATAAATCGCTCCTTTATAGTGCTACTCACATAATAAAAATCTGAACTTTTCTATTATAAAAATCAACTTTTTAAACAAATCAAGATCTCGTTTTTCCTTTATATAAAAATCCTATCTTTGTATGGTAAAAATCTAATTTTTACTTCGCCTTTCTATATTGATAAAAATTATAACTTTATATCGAGAAAAAATCATATTTTTCTACTAATGAAACATCCTATCTTTTCATTTTTTTAAAATCAAAGGAAACCCCCTTTTTTTCCATATACCATGAAATCTTATTTTTCCATAATCAAAAATCCAACTTTTTCATACATTAAAATCAGAAAATTATATACATTAAAATCTGAAAAAGAAAGAGGATAAAGCTTACTGTTTTCGGGTTCCGGGGGTGGGGAGGAGAAGCGCCAAGATCCAGGAGGGGGGTGGAAGCTCGCGCTGTGGTCGGAGCTGCTGTCGAGGTCTATGGGGAGGCGCTCGATCGGATGGGGGGTCGCCTGAAGGCTGGCAGAGGAGGAGCGACGCGGGTTTGGGCGTTTGGAGGGGTTTCGATTAGATGTAGGGGCGATGGGGTTTTGCTGAGGGGGTCTCACAGCCTGGAGCTTCAATCGGAGTGGAGGAGAGGGAGAGGCGAGGTCTGGTAGGGCGGCCGGCGGTCCGACGATGGGGGTGGCGTGGCGGAGCGTCAGCGATTGGGGGAGGACGGGGTCAACGCGGGATTTGGGTTTTTTTATTCAACTGAATTCCAACGTGGGAAAAAGAGGGGAGAGGGGTTTTATAATAAATATATATAGTTATTTAATTACTTTAATTATCATAAAGTTGCTTTTAATTTCAGACTCCGATTCGAACCCAATGACTGTCGCCCCAATCTAATTACCCCCATTCCGAACACAATGGGATATGTATCATAGGCTGATTCGACTGCTTCGATCAGTTTTCGTCAAAATCAACACATAACTCTATATATTGAAATTGAACGCGCATTTCAATTTACCGGGGTCACATACTAACTCGAAAAATTCCAGAAAAATATTTTCAAGTTTCGTATTGACGATACGGTCCTAACAAAACTAGTTTCGTCGAATTCCGAGGTCATTTGCAAAATTTCCATTTTTAAGGGCCTGAATTCCATAGCGACTATTCAAAATTTTCAACTGGACATATCTTTTGATTCCCGCTATGAATTTTTGATTTTTCGGGTTCGTTGGAAAGATATTCTCAATTAGATCCTATTAGTTTTGGTTTCGCTAAAATCCGGATTGTTTTTCACCCGGTACATTCAATTGAAGTTTGAAATCGAATTATCGAACTATCACGCCATTTTCAATTCCTTTTATAATTATATATAATTATTTATATTCTAACGACGACGTATATAATATATACGTTCTAAATATATTCAAAATAAATTTCTCGTCGATATTATTTAAAATGATTCATTTTAAATAATCAAAATTCGCTAAAATTGCCAAAATAAAAATTTTAAACTGGCCCAGATTTTCGGGTTGTTACAGCTTGTGGCCCGTGAAATCAAGTGGGTAAGCTTGTGGCCCGTGAAATCAAGTGGGTAAGCTTGTGGCCCATGAAATCAAGTGGTGTGTTGTGAACCTGTTCCTTTGGGTGAAGCGAGGTTGTTAATTAGTGAAAATCCAGAGAGAGGTCTGGGACTGGACGTAGGACGGTGCTCCGAACCAGTATTAAAAACCCTGGTGTGACTTTTCCTTTTTACTGCATTTACTATTATACAGTTCTGTGATTATCTGTTACTTCATACTTGACTATTGTTCGTCATATTATCACGTACACATACACTTTCAATTGGTATCAGAGCCTGGTGTTCTAGAGATCGTAACAACATCTTAGAACAAATGGCAATAAAGAAGTATAGTCAAGGGATTAGAAAGTGGAAGAGCAACAAAGCCGAATCAAGAGAGCAAGGAAGCAAATGTCTCATGGCTAAAGTCAGATCACAATCGGTATGTGTAGATTCATTATATAAAGATCTTTTGTCAAACCATGAAAAATTGTTGAAAGATTTTAAAACTTTGAGTAAACTCAATATAGTCATTATAGCTAAATCACAAAATTGTGAGCAAGAAAATTCCAAATTAAAAGAAGAACACAATTTTTTGGTAAAACAAGGCAAATGTTTCGAAAATACCTTAGAAAAGCTTGTTTCTCAAAAAGATTCCCTTCAAAAAGAAAATGAGCGACTAGAAGATAAAAAAAAGGTTCTTTTAAAGGAAATCGAACTTTTGCAAAATAGAAATAAACCATTAGAAGATTCTTTAAATAATTCTAGTTCTTCAATTTTGTCTCTTGAAAAAGAGAATGGAGCTCTAATTGAAAAGAATTTGGAATTATCTAAAGAATGTGAGACTTTAAAAGTTAATAATAGTATTTTGCAAAAAGCAATCTCTGAATCAAAAGAAAATGTTGAAAAATTACAATCATCTTTATATAATTCAGAATCTCAAATTAGTTGTCTCGAAAATGAGAATAGAACTTTAAAAAGGAAGAATTCTAAATTAAATAAGGGTATTAATAGCAAAGTTTCTTTTGAAAATATCAATCGCGACTGTGGAATCAAATGTACAAATATATTCGCGAAATTTAATAAAGGTCAAAATGATTTAAACATGATTTTATCTAGATCTCGACCTTTACATGACAAAAGTGGTATAGGATATAATAATCATAGAAATAGTACTAGATATGCTTTTATGTACAATAAGAATATCACTGCTAGTACTAATGCATATCCAAAATCCAATTATTATAGAAATTCGAATGCTTCTATAACTAGCGGTATTTATAATAAATATAGAAGTACGAAAAGAAATATCTATAGAAACCACTTAAGTATTTAGGTTCCTGTAAGTTGGAAAAACAGAGAAAAATATATTGATCATTATTTTGATTCAGTAGTTAATAATGAAAATTTTATCTTTAAAGATTCCGTTAAACCCTCTTGGGTATGGTTACCTTCCATCTAACCCGTGGACCCAAACAAAGCAAGTGGGTACCAAAACTATATATGTCATATTTTTTGCAGGTACACCACAACAAAGAGAAGGTTATTCTGTATCCCCTAAAGGTGCTATAATTATTTGTATTATCTACTACTCTCGATTACTGTGGTATTTATTCTTTTTAATCGATGACAAAGGGGGAGAAATATTTTCTCTTATGATTATTCATATCATTCATGTTACATATACTATCATTTAAAATTATATGCTTAACATGGTAATAATATATGTGATCTAATATTTGTTAATGCAGGAATCAAAAGGTAAGATTATTTATATTATGAACTAACAAATGTTGCAGAAATTCAGGGGGAGCTTTATATTTAGAGGGAGAAAATCCAAGGTGTTGTCATCAATCAAAAAGGGGGAGAATGTTGAGACAAGATTTTGATAGATGCCAGCATATAAATGTGCAATGAAGATCATTTCATAGAGCTAAGGTTTTTTACTTTGAGTCGTGTTAGAAATATATTAAAATCTATCCTCAAAGTATAACACGAATGCACAAAACTTCGTTGCTAAAATCTGTATATTTGAGGAATTGAAAAGTCACAAAAAAAGCCCAAACGGTCCAAGCTCCGACCGGGAAAGAGTGCAGAGTGATATAGACTATGGACCAAGGTCCTCTGGTCCATAGCCAGAAAACGGTCGACCGCCCAAAAAAGGACCGGTCGATCGGTTTTACTGTGTTTGCACATAACGACTATTTTTTTGATTCTTTAAATTTCCGGAAACTTAACCAGTCGACCGGTGATTTTCAACCTGTCGACCGGTTCCGAACAGCAAGCTTTTTTATGAAGGGTTGCTTCCATTCATCAAGAGTTTTCTCTTCAATTTTCAATGGAAACAGATGCAATCTTTTGTAGAAACTCTTCATGAAAGAATGCAACTATTCTACACTATAAATAGACTTGAAATCATACTTTCAAATCACCGATTCTTGCTCTAAATTCTGATCTTACTTTCTAAATATTCTTACATTCTAAAATCTCTCAAATATTTCAATTGCTTATTGAATCATTGAAATTATTTCATATTTTTTGATTCAACAAGCATTCTACTTCCTTATATCTACGCATTCAAAGTATATACTCGAGGATAAGATTATAGGAAGGGTGTACTACAAGTGTATTGAAGACACAATATATAGTCAATCATCAACTACTTTGCATTGAAATTTCGGTAAGCCTGTAGCCGTTCAAATCAGGTGGGTAAGCTTGTGGCCCGTGAAATCAAGTGGGTAAGCTTGTGGCCCGTGAAATCAAGTGGGTAAGCTTGTGGCCCGTGAAATCAAGTGGGTAAGCTTGTGGCCCATGAAATCAAGTGGTGTGCTGTGAACCTGTTCCTCCGGGTGAAGCGAGGTTGTTGATTAGTGAAAATCTAGAGAGAGGTCTGGGACTGGACGTAGGATGGTGCTCCGAACCAGTATAAAAAACCCTGGTGTGATTTTTCCTTTTTACTGCATTTACTATTATACAGTTCTGTGATTATCTATTACATCATACTCGAATATTGTTTGCCATATTACACGATCCTTTGTGTACTATAGTATCACGTACACATACACTTTCAGTTTGAACTGTATACTGACCATAAATCGTTGAAATATCTTTTCTCACAGAAAGATCTTAACTTAAGGCAACATAGATGGATGGAGTTTCTTGCCTCGTATGACTTTGAGATTTCCTATACTCCGGGCAAGGGCAATGTAGTAACAGACGCCTTGAGAAGAAAGGAGTTTACCCTAAGCCCGCTCTTTGTGGAAAGGCAAAGCTTGGAGTATATAGCCAGTTTTAACTTTAGGCCCTCCTCTGATTTCGTACCGGGTTTGTTAGCATTTCTTGAAGTGCGCCCTACTCTTTTGGATACAATAGGGACTGCACAACGTGAAGACCCTCAACTAGTTGAAGTGGTTGATAAGCTAATTAGGGGTGAGACTTCTAGTCACCTCAATAGGTACTCTATCGATGATAAAGGCTGGCTGAGACGCGATGGAAGACTATGTGTCCCACAAGCAAGGGAGTTGGTAAAGAAGGTTCTTGAGGAAGCACATCATTCCAAAATGACAATACACCCAGGCGGAGACAAAATGTACAAGGACATAAAGAGAGTTTTCTTTTGGAGCGGCATGAAGGACGTGGCAGATTTCGTTTCTGAGTGTATGATATGCCAACAGGTCAAGGCAGAACAGAAGAAGTTTGGAGGACTACTTCATCCTCTAGAGGTCCCACAGTGGAAATGGGATAGTATTTCAATGTACTTCGTTGATGGGCTGCCTAGGTCGAGAAGGGGCAATACTAGCATTTGGGTAATAGTGGATAGGCTTACAAAAATCGCCCACTTTTTACCTGTCAAGAGTAGAAGGACTGTCTCATCTCTAGCGTCTCTTTACCTTAAGGAGATAGTTTGACTCCATGGGATACCCTCCAGCATTGTTAGTGACCGAGACCCAAACTTCACAAGCGAGTTTTGGCGGAGTCTGCAAGAAGCCGTAGGCACACAGTTATGTTTGAGCATGGCCTATCACCCCAAACTGATGGCCAGAGGAAAGGTTGAATAGAGTTTTAGAGGATCATTTAAGACTTTGCGTTCTTGACTTTGGAGGGACATGGGAGGATCACCTTCCTCTAGTGGAATTTGCCTACAACAACAGCTACCAAGCTACCATTGGCATGGCACCCTTCGAAGCCTTGTATGGAAGACCGTGCAAATCACCAACTTGTTGGTGGGAGTCTACAGATAAGCTTATACTTGGGCCAGACATGATCAGAG
>JASFAX010005545.1:0-35624 GCA_030737875.1 Allium sativum
TTTATTTATTTAATTTTCAATTATATATATATATATATATCAATATATATATATATTTTTCTGTGCAACCCATTTCACTTAATTAAGTATACTTTAATTTGGGAATTTTTCGTGAAACTTCGCGAGGCCATATCTTGGTCATACGGACTCCGATTTTCGAAAACTCGGACTCTATTTCGCGTATTTTTCCGAGACGAACGCAATGTCATAGCCCGTTTCCCTTGATTCAGATTTTACAGTTTAATTCTGCCTCCATTTATGTTATAACATGTTATTCAAAAATACGGGTTGTTACACATCATGTGATGTCTATTCTGATCATGTTGTTCATCTTCACTGCTTGTATTTACTGTGGTGTTGCTGTTGCCATTTCCAGATTCTGTATCAGTGCTTTCATTGCCATCAGTATTGTGGTTAGTGTCACCTTCACCAATCATTAGAATTAGCTGTACTGTAACTAGATCTGGTACTAGGCACACTTTCTTCATCCTTTTCTTCATCATGTATTTGCTGTTTATTGCTAATTTGTTGTTTACTCCTGTTCGCCACATCTTCTATTAACTCTGGTGGTGCTACAGTACACCTCTCAGTATTAATTATTCTCTTAGTGGTTTTAATATCCTTTTCTGCAAAAGGAAATACATGTTCATCAAACACAACATGTCTTGAAATGTATAACCTCCCATTATTATCTAAACACTTGGATCCTTTCTGGCTTTCAGTGTAACCAAGAAATGTACAAGGGCTTGATCTTAAGCTTAATTTATGCTTGTTGTAGGGTCTAAGGCAGGGAAAACATAGGCAGCCAATGGTTTTTAATTCAGAATAATCTAGTTTTGTATTGTGCATCATTTCATATGGGCATTTATATTTTAGGACTTTTGTAGGCATCCTATTTATTAAATACTCTGATGTTACAAAAGCCTCTGACCAAAATTTTAAGGGTATTGAGGATTGTGATATCAATGTAAGCCCAGTCTCAACTATATGCCTATGTTTTCTCTCAACCAGCCCATTCTGTTTTGATGTATGTGGGCAAGTCATTCTATGCAATATGCCTTTATTATCAAAGAATTTCTTTAATGACTTGAATTCACCACCACCATCTGTTTGCATAATTTTGACATTACGGTTTGTTTGGTTAACAACTAGTGTCACAAACTGTATTGTCATATTACATGCATCTGACTTGTTTCTAAGTAGATAAATCCAAGTATATCTAGTAAATGCATCAACAAAGGAAAGATATTACCTGTATCCATGATATGTTTTTACTGGAGAGGGACCCCACAGGTCTGCAGCAATGAGTTCAATTGGTCTGCTATATTTTGTATCAGACCCAGTAAAGGGGAGTTTATGACTCTTGCCAATTTGGCAATGTTTACACACATAATGTAACACCCCACGCCCGCTATGGTCACTCTCTAAGGGAATGCCATAGCATCGGTGGAGTATTTTAGTGAATATAGAACAGAAAAATTACAACAAGACAGATATAAATAGTACTTGAAATTTAAAACATCATCTCATAACAGCGGAAGTAAACATGTCTGGTTACATCATAAAACCAAAATAAAAGTCAAGTACAATATCCATCAAAATAAAGAAGTACATAATCCCACTCTCTCATACAATAGCCAGGACAAAAGAAAAGATAACTGGGTAACTGGAGCTTTACATCTATCCAAGCTCCTAAAGACTGGAACAGCAATCCGATCAAGCTCCACTACTACTAGGATCCACCGTAGGACCTGAGGGTTGGGAAAAAGATAAAAACAACGGGGTCAGACATAAGTCTGAGCGAGTCCTATAACTTTAACAATACAATCATTAAAGTAACCAGAGAAGACATAAACTTGACCTACGGTAATGTTTGGGGATGAATGGCTACACTAAGCAGCTTGGTAGACTTAGGATAAACTAAGATAACTGTAAAGACGCATCTACCCACCCAAGGATAATTACTAACTGCACCACACCAGTCATTCCTACTTAAAGGTTGATCCCACCCAAGGACTTAGAAAATTTACCCAGTAGTTTCGCGTACCCCTAGCTCACTACATAGGTGCCGTCTGCCCCTATCTCCACTAGGTGTACCCACTACTCCCAAGCGATCGGCTCCCTACCGTAGATACCCGTGCTGGTCCCACAATGGGGTGTATCATTCCCCAAGGTGGCCACCTGATAATATCAACGGTGCACGACTTTATATCTACACGATGCAACAACGACTTACCAACCAGCCCGGGTCCACACACGCATATGAAACCCGTTGATCCTGCGTTGCCACCGCTAACCCATTTTGGCCTCTTATAGTCAAGCCCAATATGCGTGTCCCGTCACCCGACTAGAGTCGAGCCCACAAAGATACGTTTGGGATATTGGTTGAAATGGGCCCCCACAAGCTACCCACCTAAGCTTGTCACTTATCTAGTGTATCCCACTTAACCCTTTAATCATGTTTAATTACATGTTTGCACTTGGTTAAGTATTCTAATTGTATTTTCTATTGCCACCCAAGGCAACCCACTAGATTTCCACATGCCACCCAAGGCACCCACTTAACCCCTCATGCCCCTCTACATGCTAATATGGTTAAGTGTTTCTTAATTAATTAATTAAGATCATGACCTCATAAAGACCTCTCACATTAGACCATCTTTTATGACTGCTGGATATGCTGGTTGGTTCCGGGCAGACTTCTGTCATAAAAAGGGTCTAACCTCGTGTCTTTACTTTAATCACGTATTTAATTTATGACTAAGACCTCTCACATTGGGCCAATCATTTGTAGCCGCTGGATGGCCGGTCGGTTTCGGGCAGACTTCCGCTACAAAAGGGTCCAACCTCGTGTCTTAGTTGATTAATTACACCTAATTAATCACCTCCATATTAATTATCCCTAATTAATATCAAGTTTTTCATAACATGGGTAGACCTAACTCAATAGGTAAATTCCCATGGGGTAGACCTAACTCAATAGGTAAATTCCCACTTATGTTAATTTATTTTTATGGTATGCTTAATCATACCCAATCATACTTTTATTAACATATTTATTAACCCCATCGTTCCCCACGTAAATCGTTCTCATTTCATGACATAATAAAGGGAAGATCCATCACAAATATCATGGGTTTAACCAAATCTTAGCATATAACTTTGTCATGGGTTAAGAGGATGTCAACTTGCATATATGAGCATATATTAACCCAACTACATTTAACCCAAACTTGCATATTATCATACACATGACTTGCATAACATGTTGCATATGAGCTTGCATATTATCATACACATATCTTGCATAACATGTTGAACTTGCATATAAGCATTCTCATAACTTGCATAACATGTTAAACATGCATTTAAGCATACACATAACTTGCATAAGCATTCACATTCTTGCATAAGCATTCACATACTTGCATAAGCATTCACATACTTGCATAAGCATGCATAACTTGCATATCATGTTAAACTTGCATTTAAGCATATACATAACTTGCATATGAACTTGCATAGCAACCTACACATAACTTACATAACATCATACACATAACTTGCATATGAACTTGCATAACTCACTTATTAAACATGCATAAACCCACTTATTAGATACGCATAAACCCACTTATTAAACATGCATAAACCCACTTGTTAAACATGCATAAACCAACTTATTAAACATGCATAAACCCACTTATTAAATATGCATAAACATAGGAAAACATAGAGTAGCATATCATTACAAATGATTCAAACTCACTAATCCGCATTTAAGACCATAAGTCTCATTACACCCAATCTACTTACTTTAGCAATTGATGTTAAAGTGATAGAAACTCACCAAAACCAAGATTAGCAAACTTATGAAGTGGAATTAGTTGCTAAATATGAAGAAGATGATGATTAGAGGTTGATTAGCTTGCAACTTCCTTCATAAATTAGTGGAGGCTCTCTCAAGATTGATTTTGGCGGCATGAGGCCATCATTACTATTTTTAGTATGGATTAGGGTAGGTTTAGGGTGTATTTATAGGATCAGGGTGTGTTTTAGACCATAGGATTAACCCTAGGTTAGATTTGGTCCGTTAGATTTAGGAAATCTCTAGAACCCAGCCCTCCAAGCCAGCCTAAAACCCAACCTGGTGCACCCAGGTTCTCTGGACGCCGCGCCCAGGTCGACAGGCAAGTCGACTCCCCAGTCGACAGGCCTGTCGACAGCCCTGTCGACATGGGTAGGGCGGGAAGCTTCCCGCCTGGCCCCCTGCTGGCTCCAATTTCGAAATCTGATTTTTAATTTTTAAATCTGTTTTTAACTTGAATTTTCTGCAAACTTCATTGGGCCTTAACTGGGCCATACGGACTCCGATTTACAAAATTTCGGACTCTATTCCGCGTATTTTTCCGAGACGAACGAAATGACGCAGCCCGTTTCCCCCAATTCTCACATCTGAGATTATTTATCTTGCAATTAGTGAATTTTAGCATTAACCGAAATTCGGGGTGTTACATTCTCCCCTCCTTAAAGGATTTCGTCCCCGAAATCTCTAAGCTAAGGAGAATGCATATCCTACCATCCAAACAACCATCTACTCAATCCATCAAACACGGGCGTCCATTGTCCTTAAAACAGTTTCTAATGATGTATGAGCATATGCAAAAAGTGTGTGTATATGTTCCCTATCTAATGTATGAACATATGCAAACCATGATAGTGCCATGCATCCATTATGTATGCGAAAGAACCCTATCGACACATACAATATCTACATGAGTGCACAATCATTCACCAAAATGCATCATCCATATGATAACACAATCATTATACATCCATAAATATAGCTTCCTACACACAATTTTATGCAATATGCAATATGAAGTGACTGAGCCGATCTAGTGCCTAGAGTGTGTGTATATGCATCCACGAGCAACCACTAGCAAACACTTGCATCCACTTGCATCCATCAACCATAACATGTCTCAAACACATGTTTCAACCATAGGTTTACCCTATCTAAATGTCAATCAGTACTAACGAGAGGATATACTAAAGATAAGTACTAGACAACGATAGAGGAGAAAGTAAAGACATACCCTCAAAAAGAAATGGGTACAATGAACGCATCTTCGCTTCCGTCTCCCAAGTTGCGTTGCTCTCATCTTCTCCCCATTGCACTTTGACTAGTTGAACCTCTCTGTTTCTCAACTTCCTAGTCTCTGACCCAAGGATGCGAGTAGGAGCTCGTCGAATAGTCGCATCACGCTCTACTTCCACTTCTTTAAGAAAGCTCGGCTCTACCACCTCTGCGGTCTCATGTAAGCACTTCCTCAAATGGGACACATGGAATACATCATGTACACCACTAAGTCTGTCGGGCAACTCCACTCTATATGCCATCCGTCCAATTCTTTCCTTAATAGGAAACGGCCCTACGAACCTTGGTGCTAACTTTCCAACAGATCCAAAGCGAACCACATTTCGCAATGGAGACACTTTGACAAAGACCATGTCCCCAACTTCAAACTCAAGATCCGTCCTTCTCTTGTCCGCATAAGATTTGTGTCTATCTTGCGCTGCTTTCATCCTTCTTCGAATCAAGTCAATCTTCTCAGAAGTCTCCCTAATCATATCAGGCCCAAGCAAGATCTTATCCGTAGATTCCCACCAACATGTAGGTGATCGACAAGGCCTTCCATAGAGAGCTTCGAAAGGAGCCATACCAATACTGGACTGAAAGCTGTTATTATATGCGAACTCCACCAATGGAAGATGCTCTTCCCACGTACCTCCAAAATCCAAGATACAAAGCCTCAAAAGGTCTTCTAGAACACGATTCACCCTCTCAGTCTGGCCGTCTGTCTGAGGATGATATGCGGTGCTCAGACACAATTGAGTCCCCACTGCTTCTTGCAAACTTCTCCAGAACTCGCTAGTGAAGATAGGATCTCGATCACTCACTATGCTAGAGGGTACCCCATGCAATCGAACTATCTCTCGAAGATATACTGAAGTTAGCCATGGAGCAGTCCTCTTGCTCTTCACAGGTATGAAATGGGCGCTCTTAGTAAGTCTGTCTACCACCACCCAAATTCCCGTATTACCCTTTCTTGATCTGGGTAACCCGTCAATAAAATCCATCGAGACACTATCCCACTTCCATTGCGGAACTTCCAATGGGTGAAGCAACCCACCTGGTTTCTTTTGCTCCGCCTTCACTCGTTGGCACACCAAGCATCGAGCGACATACTCGGCCACATCTTTCTTCATACCGGCCCAGAAGAAAACCCTCTTCATGTCTTGGTACATCTTGTCCCCACCGGGATGAATGGTCATCCTAGAACGGTGTGCATCATCAAGAATAACCTTCCTCAAACCCTCGTCTTGCGGTACACAAAGTCTACCGTCTCTACGCAAGCACCCCCTATCGTCTAGGGTGTACCTACTCAAATGGCTGGACGACTCCCCCCTTATGAGCTTCTCCACCAACTCAACCAACTGTGGGTCGTCCCTCTGTGCTTCTCCAATCCGCCCCAAAAGAGTAGGTCTAACCTCCAAGGAGGCTAGCAAACCGGGTACATAATCAATGGAAGGTCTGAAATCAAACATCGAGATAAATTCCAAGCTTCGTTGTTCCACGAACAATGGACTCAAGGACAACCTTTTTCTGCTTAAGGCGTCCGCCACCATGTTACCCTTGCCAGGGGTATACGCTATCTCGAAATCATAGGATGCTAAGAACTCCATCCACCTTTGCTGTCTCAAATTCAAATCCTTCTGAGAAAACAAGTACTTCAATGATTTGTGGTCAGTGAACAATTCGAATCTCTCACCAAGAAGATAATGGCGCCAAATCTTAAGCGCAAAAACAATAGCGGCCAATTCTAAATCATGGGTAGGGTAATTTTTCTCATGCACTCTCAACTGCCTTCCACCATAGGCTATTACCCTTCCCTCTTGCATTAAGACTGCGCCTAGTCCTATCCCACAAGCGTCGGTATAGACAACAAATGGCTTGCTCCCATCTGGCAACACTAAAACTGGAGCAGTGGTTAAAGCTCTCTTTAACCGTCGGAACGCATCATCACAATCTACGTCCCATGCGAAGACAAGATTCTTCTTCGTTAAGCGGGTTAATGGGGCTGATATCTTCGCGAAGTCTTTGATAAACTTCCTATAGTAACCCGCCAACCCCAAGAAACTTCTTACTTCGGTAGCATTCTTCGGAACCTTCCAATCCTGAATTGATACTACCTTCGCGGGATCCACAGCTATCCCTTCCTTGGAGACCACGTGCCCCAAGAACCGCACCTCCTTCCTCCAGAAGTGACATTTAGAGAATTTAGCCTTAAGGCTATGTGCTCGAAGAGTCTTCAATACCTCCCCAAGATGTAGGGCATGCTCTTCTTCACTCTTAGAAAATACTAAGATATCATCCACAAAGACCACCACGAATTTATTAAGGAACTCCCTGAACACCCTACTCATCAAATCCACAAAGTATGCAGGGGCGTTCGTCAACCCAAATGGCATCACCAGCCACTCATAGAAACCATCCGGAGTCCTAAAGGCAGTCTTGTCTATGCTATCCTCAGCCACTCTCAACTGATGAAACCCCGTGGCTAAGTCCAACTGAGAAAATACTGAAGCGCCGACCAACTGATCGAAAAGATCATCAATCCTCGGCAATGGGTGTCTATTCTTCTTTGTGAGCTTGTTGAGTTCTCTATAGTCTACACAAAGTCTGAGGGACCCATCCGCCTTTGTAGCAAATACTACTGGAGCACCCCACTCCGATATACTTCGTCTTATGAACCCCTTCTCAAGCAACTCCCCTACTTGCTTATGGAGTTCCCTCCTCTCACGAGGAGCCATGTGGCGCACTGGTAAAGATACATGTTTAGCATTATCCACCAGATATATTCGGAAGTCAATCTCCCGCTTCGGAGGTAAGCCCTTCACCTCCTCAAACACATCCGGATATTCCCGGACCACTTTAACAGATTGTAAACTCTCGACCGAAGCGTCAAGCGATTCAAGATAACTTAGCATAACAGAATCCATGGGATTACAAGAAATCTCGAGAGTGTTACCCAAGCGGGTCATGAGCCTAACAACTCTCCTTTCGCAATCAAGAACGGCACCATTACTGGATAACCAGTCCATGCCCAAAATCAACCCATAGCCCGTGAAGCCCAACACAAAAGCATCACATCTAAACTCAATGCTAAGTATAGAAATCTTCAAACCCAAACATATCATGGACAAATAAGTGGAGCCCCCTATTGGGTTTGAAACAACCAAGGGATCATGTACCAGACTGGTGTCTAAGTGCAGTGACTCAACTAATGATGATGAGATAAACGAATGCGATGCGCCTGAATCAAACAATGTACGGACAGGATGATCAAATAGAAAAACCAGACTTTCAACGGAAATAGTTCTACCTCTCTCCTGAATCGGGGGAACCGCGAGAGCCTGTACTTGCCCCCTAGCCTGACTTGGTGCCATAAGAGCTTGCACCTGTCCTCCGGAGGTAGACCCCGTCCTTTGCCCCTTCTTAGGGCAATCCTTCACTAAATGCCCTGCTTCGCCACAGTAAAAGCAGCCAATCTTCTTCTTCTTGCGACAGTCCTTGCTTAGGTGGCCAGGTGTCCCACAATTGAAACACTTCTTCTTCCTTCCCTTGCCACCGTTGCCTTTCCCACCTTTATTTTGCTGTTGTTGCTGAGGTCTCTTTTGATCTCCCTTCTTCTCGGGTGCCCTATTAGCATTGGGACCCTTCTCTTCTTCATGCATGAGTGCCATGTCAACTAGCTTCTCAAAGGTGGCCCCCATAGGGATATGAGTCATAGCCAACCCATGCATCGGTTCATTCTAGCCTTTCACGAACCTCAAAGCCTTCTTCTCCGGTGTATTCACCATATCTAGGCCAAACCTTGCCAATTGATTAAACTTGTTGACATATTCCTTCACCGAGAGATTTCCTTGCTTTAGAGTCAAGAATCTTTCCATATACAAGTTTTCCTCCGCCCTTGAGAGAAACTTTGCCACAAATCTTTGCCTAAAATCCGCCCAAGAGTCAACGGGGCGTTCTCCATTAGTGACCTCCCACCAGAATGAGGCCTCTCCTTTCATTAACCAAGCAGCTAACTTGACTTTCTTTCCTTCTTCCATCTCAAAGATATCTATCAACTCTTCCACCTCCTTAAGCCAATCTCTAGCCTCCACAAAAGTTTCCGATCCTTGAAAAGGTTTCCCTCCCATAGCTTTAAATTCCTTGCAAGTCTTAGCAAAAGTATCCGTGCGAGGAGGAGGGGGAGGAGGAAGATCGGGTGCTACGGTTGGTGGAGGAACATTTGCTGGACTCGCAGTGGTGGCCGTAGCCTCCATCAATCTCCTATACCATACTGGTACCGTCACACCCTCCGGAAAGTTAAGATCCTCAGCCATGCTGAAACGAAAAAGGAAAGATTCAAAACGGAGAATTCGAAGGATATAGATATGGCTATTGGGGATTATGCTTTTCTTTCAAAAACTTTTCTCTTTAATGACATGTCTTTGAAAATATTTCTTCCAAAAATGTTTTAGAAAAATAGCTTTCTAAAAATTTTATCGGTTCCGGTAACCTTTGCTCTGATACCACGTGTAACACCCCACGCCCGCTATGGTCACTCTCTAAGGGAATGCCATAGCATCGGTGGAGTATTTTAGTGAATATAGAACAGAAAAATTACAACAAGACAGATATAAATAGTACTTGAAATTTAAAACATCATCTCATAACAGCGGAAGTAAACATGTCTGGTTACATCATAAAACCAAAATAAAAGTCAAGTACAATATCCATCAAAATAAAGAAGTACATAATCCCACTCTCTCATACAATAGCCAGGACAAAAGAAAAGATAACTGGGTAACTGGAGCTTTACATCTATCCAAGCTCCTAAAGACTGGAACAGCAATCCGATCAAGCTCCACTACTGCTAGGATCCACCGTAGGACCTGAGGGTTGGGAAAAAGATAAAAACAACGGGGTCAGACATAAGTCTGAGCGAGTCCTATAACTTTAACAATACAATCATTAAAGTAACCAGAGAAGACATAAACTTGACCTACGGTAATGTCTGGGGATGAATGGCTACACTAAGCAGCTTGGTAGACTTAGGGTAAACTAAGATAACTGTAAAGACGCATCTACCCACCCAAGGATAATTACTAACTGCACCACACCAGTCATTCCTACTTAAAGGTTGATCCCACCCAAGGACGTAGAAAATTTACCCAGTAGTTTCGCGTACCCCTAGCTCACTACATAGGTGCCGTCTACCCCTATCTCCACTAGGTGTACCCACTACTCCCAAGCGATCGGCTCCCTACCGTAGATACCCGTGCTGGTCCCACAATGGGGTGTATCATTCCCCAAGGTGGCCACTTGATAATATCAACGGTGCACGGCTTTATATCTACACGATGCAACAACGACTTACCAACCAGCCCGGGTCCACACACGCATATGAAACCCGTTGATCCTGCGTTGCCACCGCTAACCCATTTTGGCCTCTCAAGATGATGATTAGAGGTTGATTAGCTTGCAACTTCCTTCATAAATTAGTGGAGGCTCTCTCATGATTGATTTTGGCGGCATGAGGCCATCATTACTATTTTTAGTATGGATTAGGGTAGGTTTAGGGTGTATTTATAGGATTAGGGTGTGTTTTAGACCATAGGATTAACCCTAGGTTAGATTTGGTCCGTTAGATTTGGTCCGTTAGATTTAGGAAATCTCTAGAACCCAGCCCTCCAAGCCAGCCTAAAACCCAACCTGGTGCACCCAAGTTCTCTGGACGCCGCGCCCAGGTCGACAGGCAAGTCGACAGGCAAGTCGACTCCCCAGTCGACAGGCCTGTCGACAGCCCTGTCGACATGGGTAGGGCGGGAAGCTTCCCGCCTGGCCCCCTGCTGGCTCCAATTTCGAAATCTGATTTTTAATTTTTAAATCTGTTTTTAACTTGAATTTTCTGCAAACTTCATTGGGCCTTAACTGGGCCATACGGACTCCGATTTACAAAATTTCGGACTCTATTCCGCGTATTTTTCCGAGACGAACGAAATGACGCAGCCCGTTTCCCCCAATTCTCACATCTGAGATTATTTATTTGCAATTAGTGAATTTTAGCATTAACCGAAATTCGGGGTGTTACACATAATGACCAGGTATGTTATTGCAATCAATTTTATTTTCATTCAGAATATGTTTGACAGTTTTAATGTTTGGATGCCCTAATTTGCAATGCCATTCATCAAAAGTTTTGTACATGTCATTGTCATTAGCAATAGATTCAACATGACGGTCAACAGGTTTAACATGATTATCAATAATAGATTCAACATTATAGCAATGATTTCCATTGTCATTGGCATGCCTTGACTTCAAATTCTTGAACTTGTATAGCTCTTTATCCAAACTACCCTGTAGTAATATGCTTTTATTTAGTAAGTCCCTAACAAGACAATAGTTTGGGTGAAACTCAAAGTATACATGGTTATCATTAGCAAATTGTGATACACTGATCAAGTTTTTCTTAATCTTAGGCCCTCTAAGTAAGTTTTTTAAATAGAGTTCCCTTTTTCTTTTTATATAACCACATCCAACATGTGATATACTAATAGTTTCACCATTGCCCATTGAGACTGAACACATACCTGAATAGCTTTTGTTTCCCAGATTTAGATTCCGCAGGTTGTTTGTAACATGATTTGTCGCTCCTGAGTCTGGGTACCAATCATCAAGATTTATATCATCTGACTTGTTGGAATTATCATTATTTGACCCTTGTGTCTGCATTCTTGACCCTTCTTCATTTGTTCTTTGCTGTCCCATTTGAGTTATATTGACATTTGGTGCCCTTTGATTTTGTTGATTCACATTGTATTCAGTGTTAAATCTGAAATAACACCTGCTTGCAACATGGCCAAATTTCTCACAGATTTGGTATTTTGGCCTGTTATTACTGTTAAATCTGCCTCCTCTCCCTCTTCCTCTTTGGCTTGCATTTCCTCTGTAAAACTAATTTTCTTGCTTATTATTTTGACCAGTATTCCCCTTTTGCTGGCCTATATTTCTTGCTGTGGAGGCATAGTTGACAGAAAATTCTGACCGAGACAACTTCTTCTGTTCAACTCTTCCTTCATGTGCAAGAAGGGATGAATACACATATTGTAGATCAGGTACAGTCTTTTGAGAAGCAATAAATGTGACTATGGACTCATAATCTTCATCTAATCCCCCAGTAATATAGAGCACTTGTTCACTTTCACTAATCATGTGTCCAGTAGAATTAAGTTTATCACATAGGGTCTTCACCTTGGTTAGATATTCATTCATGGGCATTTCATCCTTCTTTATGCATTGCAACTGCCTTCTATATAACATGGATCTTGCTGCTGATTGAGCACTGAATGTTTGCTCAATAGTACTCCAAATTGCATATGATGTATTGCATCCTATCACACGTGATAATATGTTTGCACTTATTGATGATATTAGCCATGACACAAGAAGATTATCTTGCTTCTGAAAATTCAAGTAATCTTCATTACTAACTAGATTTCCATCTTTATCATGAATCATAGCAGGTGGAATCAGTACAGTCCCTTTGATGAAATCAAGAAGTCCATATCCTTTCAATGCCGCTTCCACTTGAAATTTCCAAAGCATGTAATTATCCTCATCTAATGGGATGGTGATTATGTGACTTTTGGGCTTTATCAATTGGAAGCTTGGTGATGGAGGTATGGTTGGTGGATTGGTGCCTGAATTGGCTGAGCTGAGTGCTTGATCTGTTCCAGCCATATGATGAATCAAGAAAAGCTTTCTTGAATGATAGAGAGATATTCTTGGACGGTAAAATCACTGTTGAGTGATTCTGCAACCAGATTTCAGGTAAAGAGGGTGAGAGTTTCAACAAAAGTGAGGTTCTAGGATGGCAAGATCACCAGAAATGGTGATTATTGCAACTAGATCTCGTGCCAAAGGATGACTTTAATGTCTGATGGCTGAAACTGCAGCCAAGATTGTAGAAGATAATGAAAGCACTCTGATTCTACCTCTTGGCGAGGCAGTTCTGATCAGATATAACTGTAAAGAACAGGTGCTGATCGAAGAGAGGGGTATGATCTCCAGTGATGAAATTTATCTGAGGAGAATCAACACAAATACACTCTCTATCAGTGCTAAGAGATCAAATATGTATTTGTAAATTTGTTTTTATGCCGCTAGGCTTTGATGCTCTGATACCATAATGGAAAACAGATTGTAAATGAGATTTTGTTATTATTGAACTGGATTGAATGAATAATGTACAGGTACGTTGGCAATATATATATAGTGTAACGTTGCCAACGTTTAGTAATACAATATAGATAATGGGCCATAAGCCCAGCCCGATTATAATGTGTACACGATGACTCAAAGTATCAGAGAATGATCTTTATTATTGCTAATGTTTTTGATCCTACCTGAATTTATGGTATGTTGGTTAGTGCACATGCAAAAATGATTCACATTATGACCTATCCTCTGTTTGTAGAGGTTAGTAGTTAATTATATAGTTTGCAAAATGATTCACATTATGAACAAAGATGGTTAAATTTTTATATTTCTGCCAATTTCCATTGATGCTCCATTTGTAACTCCTGTAGTTGAACATACGACCTGCAATGAAATGTAGCATATATTTCATCTTTCCATGTCATCATTACAAATGAAATGACGAATATATAGTAATTATCAATTCAGTACGTATTTAACCCAAAAATAGAAAAAATGCTATATTAACATCTTTGATTCAACTTAAATTATTTTTAATGATAATGCTGATATGAATACTATAATGGAAACCTGTTTCGATTATATGTGTACGTGTATGACTCGATTAGCTGCCCCATTGCTCTTTGCACTTGTGTTGAGGCTACAATATGGTACACTATCTAAGGCACTTGAGTTGTGGGTTTCAGTTATGGATGGACTTATATTACTCAAAACTAAAAATACATTACATTTCTACTTATGGAATACACTTATTTACAAATATTTTTATGTTTATATCATGGGAATTAGAAGATAAGATGGAATTGAGATCCGACAGCACATATTAAAGGAAACAACAATTGACTAAGTTATATGTTTTTGCTTCAATTTGCTTAAGTATTCGGTTATAGTTTTTTTCCTTGGTTAAATTCAGTTGATAAGTGACTTCTTTGTACATTAGCATTTGTGTATCTTCTTCGTTTGAAAAAATATGTACGATTCTTTGAAAGTTCATCTTGGTAATCTTACGGATCATAACTTTTATGTTTATATAAGTTTAAATGTATTATATTTTGTTCTTATTGGGAGCTTCTATAACATAATGATCAGTCATTCCAGTAGTATATTGATAGTTGCTGAATGCACATAAAGGAAATCTGGAACGATCTAAAACAATGCCATAAGAATATTAAAAATTATAACTGTAATTTTGAAACGGCTTTAAGCCGCTCTTGATCATTATTTAGGAACGAGGTTAAACCGTTCTTAAATACAAATATGGAATGGTTATTAACCGTTCCTGAATGGTTTGACTTGGATGTTTAGAGGACCATCACAACTATTTTCTTAAACAGTTTTAGACTATTCCAAAAAATTAGCCACCCCCATATCAAACGGGTAGCGATCGTTCCAAAACTACTTTGGAACGGTCTAAAACCGTTCCAAAATGACAATTTTGGTGTAGTGGAGTATATAGGTATCATTACATGTATAATGCTTCCCCTTGAATAGATGAAATGAAAGAGATAATTTTGTGTACAAAGAAGGACTGCATGCTGGGTTTCTGTCGTGAAAGAGTTGACCCAATTAATGAAAGCTAAAAACTTAAAATGTGTCCATACACACATAATTCTTGGACATGATGTCCAATTAATACAGATGTATTATAAGTTACTTTCGTAATGACGTATAGTCCCTGTTGCTTGAGGACGTGGCGGAGGGAAGCAACAACAAGCTTGGCTCGGGTCTCGGTTCTAGCAGCGGAAGCAGAGTGTACTGATTGGTGGCACGTGATTAGTGGTGTGAGGTGAGAGGAGGGTGAGATACAGTGCTGAAGAGGGCGATGGTGAACCGGCGGATGCAGGTCGGGACAGGGTTCGGTGCTTCGGTTTGTATGTTGCATATTTTCACAGTGTGGCAGGGAACTGCGTTTTATACGTAGGTTTTCGTTATTTTTCTCTTCACGCTTTCCCTTCTTAAATCATACTCTTCATTCATACATTACTTTTATATTAAAGGTGACACAACTGTTTTGAATTCACGATGATACTTTCTTATTAATGGATAACACAAGTGTAGAACTGCTAAGAGAAAAAGGTGAAAATGGTAAAAGAAAACACAAAAGTCCAAAGCATGAGAACCGTGAAAATGAACTTTGTTCACCATATAGAAATGGTCTAAAATCTATTTCTTACCATCCATTTTGTGGGTTGCCCAAGGCTAATTTTTGGGCAAGAGATGATATGTCATCCAAACTTAATGCATAAGAAAGAAATGCTAATGAATTGCTTGTGTTCTGTGTTACTGCAATTCTTGCTGTCAATCGCCAGACTGCATAACTTAAGTGAAGAATGGAAAATAAAAGTAATCTTTCAACCTTCAACATATGCATTGGCTATCATTTTCTTATAACAATATTACTACTGTTGTATTTTTCAAGGACAACAAAATTGCATGTCTAACCGGCAACTGATTGCTTGATATCATTCTCAGGCTTTCTTGTCTTAGTGGATTCTTAAATGACTTTGTAGATAAAAAAATAGTATTAAATAATGTTAGAAAGAGATTCAGATTTATGTAGCATATTTAGGTTTTTTTTTAAAAAAAAACCTGAATTTATATTTCTAGCTTACCAACACCGAGGAATACACAGACAAATATATATTTCTAAACCTGAATTTACATGTTCATAGTGAACTGTGCTGCATGTAGCATGTATTTTACGATGTGCACGTAGCATGCATGTTGCACTATTAAAATGCACAGCTAAGATGCATTGAATATACCGTCTTATTTATTAATATATTGTTACCACATGTTAAGAGGAGATGATTAATATTCTGTTTTGATTTCCAGCATAAAAAGGAGGAATTTTGAGAACGCCAACTACTAAATCCGAGGAAGAATCAATTTCTGATGAAAGACGGTTCAATAGAGAGCGATTATATAGATTATTGATGAAAATGTTGGTATTGTACTATGTTTTTGAAACTACAACTTGGATCTAGTTATTTCTTTTTATTATGTGTTTGTAATATGTTAGAACTTGAAGGTTAATGTAACTTACCAAATATTTTAAAATGTAAGTTAAGAACTTGTGTATGTAATTGTGTTTTTCTTTGCCTTAAGGAGTGTTCTTTTGATTATTTAATTATGATATTTGGTTTTAGCAATGAATTATTATGTATTGAAAGTGGTGAATTATAACATATGCGTGTGTGTATGTAGTGATCCAAATAATCAATTTGCAATTGTTTTAAACAGTTGTAGTTAACTCATCTGCAACTGTAAAAAATAGTTGTAGTATCACTTTTTCAACGTATATTCCAGCTTTGCAACAGACATTTGTTGTTGCAAAAAGATCTGTTGCAACAACAATTGCCAGTTGCAAAATAGTATACCGCAACTGGCAAAAACTATTGCGAAAAGGGACTGATCTATTACAACTATGGATATATAGACGAGCGCGGGTCTGTTGCAATTGGCCTACTGCAAGAGATATTGCCTGTTGCGAAAAGTTTTTTGTTGTAGTGTCTGTACTCCCTTCACATTAGTCCGAAAGGCAATGCATAGGTGGAATATTTGGCCTTCGTTTACCTGAGTTAGGTGGATAAATAACAATAGTAAACAACACCTACAGCGATAGTGCATGCACATTACACGTAAGTGTGTGCATCGCCATGCTTTGTACTTTTCTCACGTCGGCCCGAAAGGGTAGTGCATGGATTGTATAGTTGACCGTGGTTTACCCGAGTTAGATGTTTGTAAATAATAATAATATGAATATTTTTCAAAATGAAGAGAGAGTACGCAAACGAAACCCAAGCATTATCTTGACTTTTTAGATTGTATTTGTTATACAAAAAGCTATAACGCATAACTTTGAAAACTCAGATAATCAACTATAGAATTCATTTCATAATTGCACTATGTTTTCAACCAAAAGAACTGGTTAAGATAAAGGAGATTGTAACAATAACCGGACTTTTGTTTGAAGTTTTGATTAGTAACGGACTGAAATTTCATAATGAGGACCCAAATTTGTATCTAACTCACTCGTGTTAAATTTAAATTTAAATTACCCATTTTTAAATTTCTCTTGAAAACTTGCATTCATCTTGTAAAGAAACTTGCATTTAGGAAATTTTTGCATTATATTAAGATTTTGTGGGAAGCATTCGCCGAAAACCCTCACAAGACAACACTCGTTTTACTGGGGAAACCTAGAGCCTTAACGGCTTGTTGCATACGCTCAATGCAATCGTGCATCCTGCGAAAATGGATTTATCTTAGTTTTTTCTTTATTCGAGGACAAATAAAATGATAAGTGTGGGAGTATTTGATGTGCACATAGATATATGCATTTATACTCACAGATTTATTCTTGTTTTAGTTAAATAAATGACATATTGAGCCATTTCTACATGTTTTAACCAAAAACCCAAAATTATTAAATTATCATGCATTCACCTTCATATTGGGGCAAAACCGTCATTTGTGTATGTATTAATTTTTGATAAAATTTACTTGTTCATTTTTATGTTGTTTTGTAGAAATTTGGGTGCAAATATGAAGAAGGATCATGAAAATATACATGCACAAAGAGGAGATAAAAGAATGAAGAGGGAATTAATTCACACACCACTTAGTGGAGGACCCTGTTGTATATAACGTAGTTGTATACACAATTATATGATATATTTTTTATGATAACAACCAAATAAATATTATTTTAAATGTGTTTGTTATTGTACTGTTATATATATTTACATCACAGACAAGAATATAATATTTATATTTAAATAAAATACGACTGTACATAAATTAAAATATTCACGGTATTTTATTTAAATAGAATATTTTATTTCAATATATAAACAGTACAAAGTTCACAACTCCACTATTTGTACACTTCACTGATAATTTTCATTTCAATACATTTCAGTTCATATCAAGTACACAGTTCTTCTCTACAACACCACACTCTGCTTACATTCAGATTTACACTCATAAACTGTTATACACTGCTTGTTGTATTCATCTTCTGTCTTCAGTTCTTTCTGTCTTCTCAGTCCAGTCATCATCTTCATACCTGTCACATACAGAAATACACACAGTACACTGCAATAGAAATAAAACTGAATACTTGCAAATAGAAATTTTATTTTTAAAATTTTATTGCCTCAGATTTCTGGTGTGTTTCTCATCATTTTTCATGACTTGATCTGATTTATAAAACCATCAATCTGTGTCTAGACAGCTTGTGATATTCACAGTGATACACTGTAAATACCACAAGGTAGACAGTATGTATATACAATGCAGGGACAAGGAAATCTATTCTGGATGGCTGCATACACACACGTGTATATATATATATATACACACGTGTATATATATACACACGTGTATATATATACACACGTGTGCACTGCCTCGCCAATCCAGTGTGCAACTGAGGAGTAGCCACGTGGACCATCTCGACTCAGTGCAACAGACAAGTAATACATGGACGAGCATCTCGAAAGCAAAACATATATACGCACACACACACACACACACATATATATATATACACATACGTGTATATATATACACATACGTGTATATACATACATATACGTATACGTGCAGTATATACAGAGTCAAGCTCAACAGCATAGTCGAGCTAGTGCAAAATGGATATTGCAACAATACACATGCAACATCAATATAAAACAGCCCAAACATGGTGTCAACTCATTTTTCACAAGCTAGGACTACACGGCAGCAAAATGGTCATAACAATGGTGACATTCAGCTCACAACATGGCAATGCAGATGCACATGAACAGGTGCAAGTCAAAGTGGCAGAGAGCAATGAGAACAAGTGCATATGCTACTCAGGAAACACAGCAATAATTCAGTTTTAAAGCAAATACCATGGTTCAGCATGGAAACTCAATAAGACAAATGGTGCAGCATACAGGTCTACAAATATATATATATATACATGGAGATGCACAAAGAAAAATGGACAAGCATGGAAGCAAGAAGTGGTGCATGTTTTTATAATCAAGCAGCTCAGACAATGCTCAAGACAGAAAACAAGCTGTGATTCAAACACTGATTCAACAAATAATACATGTATCATTCAAACTAAACAGCAATAAGGGAAGTATACATGATGACTTGTGTACATGGGTCAAGTGAAAACAGCTCAAACAGTTGCAGCTTGGAGGAGCACATTACAAACTGATGAATACAAGCCATGTACAATAAGACAGACCTCAATGCAAGTCATATTGGCACATATGCAATGAACAGCAAGTTTAAGGAAGCCAGAACCCAAGTACAAGAATATATGGACAAGCATATATGAACATCGTGAAACATGTTTTTAATCAAGTTACAAGCAAATGATTCATATTCAAGTCAGAAAGTTGTGTAGGTCAAAAATTCTCTTACACAGTATTATTTCAAGGAGAAATTCAACTAATTGATGAAACAAGAGGAAACAAATAAAGTGAGGAATTACAGCAACATTTTGTGCCAAGAAAATCATTAAACTTGTTTCCAGAAAATTAGTTCTGTTTTCAAAAAGCATTAAAGAAATACTCGGCAAGAAATATATCAATGGACAAAGGGAATTTATGTTAGCAAGTTTTTAATTGTTTCCTGAAAAAGTTTGCCAAATATGGTTACAGTGTCTCTACAAATCATTTCCACATAGTCAAGTAAATAAGGCAATTTATCAACCAGGGATTTCATGCAGAATCAAGACAATTTAATTACCGAGGAAATCAAGTTCAAATGGTTCAAATATTTTCCAGAGTTGCCATAATCAAATCAAGACGATTTTATCAAGGTATCAAAGGGGGATTTCTTGCGAGAATTATTCAAAGGGTCACAAACATTTCAGGAAAGTTCATCACAACAAAACAGGAAAGCTATTAAAGCCAAAGCAACAGATTCAAATTCATTTTTCTATGCCGAGGTGATTAAATCAAAAGAGGAAAACACGCACAAATCAGACCGACCATATAAAGAAATCATAGCAATAATTAGGATTTTATAATCCTATATTATACACCAATTCATCACAGGCAAACCAGAGATCGAAAACCAACAAAATCATTTTAAGCAATTCAAAGAAAGAAATTTCAGAAAACTCACGTGTTTCGATCAGAAGCCCAAGCAAAATCAATCAGCAAGCAAACCAGTGAATTCGAGCTTCAGAGTTTACCCAAAGCAATTCAATTTGAAATCGAGATTGATTTGGGGCAGAATGAAGAAACCCTAGAAGCCGCCGCCATTATTTTTCTTCTCAGAGCAAAGAGAGATCGGGAAAAATAAAAACAAGGGCGCACCAAGTTAAAGATGGCCGGCCAAGTCATGTTAAAAGGGATGACCCTTATTTCTATTTCCTAGGGTTTTTATTTATTTGTTTTAATTGTTTTTATTTTGAGTTGTAAAAACCTTCTGAACAGTTCTAGATTCTGTAAAATCTAGGGGGTTTCAGTTAGGGATTAACTGACAGTTTACTAGTGTCTGTTAAACTAGGGGAAAATCTAGTCTAGTGAATATAGACCAGTCTAGGGTTATGAGCGTAGGGTTAGGACAGGAGCAGGCGCTGCGAGTTTACATGGGATTGTAAGCGGGATCTGTTTATAACACCTAGTAGAAACCTTAGGAATGCAGCAGTAGGCAGGATATTGCCGAAGCTGGGTATCTCTGTGTGTTATTTCCTTTCTGCTTTTTATTTTCTGCTGTGATCTGTTTATTTAGTATCCTGTCAGATTTTTAACTCAGCGAAAAACTATGAAAAAACCCTATTCACCCCCCTCTAGGGTTATTCTAGATCCAACATACCCCACCTACATATTTACCCCTTTTCCCTAAAGAAACTATTAGAGGCTAATGCATTGGCTAATGGGAACAAAATATGCTTCATGCACTTTCAGTGAATCATTAGTGGCTAAAGACGAAATGGAAGCTTCATGAAAAGGGTATTTTGGGTAGTCCCAAAAAATATGGATTAGTGTTATGGTTTTAAAACATGTATAAATACCCCTATATGTTCATGTAAATAGATCCTCTTTCTTTTCTAGTTAGTTTTTGTTGGAGGATCAAAGCCCTCTTTTTTCCAAGGCTACCTAGCCATTTTTTATGCAATTTATTTCTTTTATGCAATGTTAGTTAATTAGTTCTCTTTTATTTACATGCTTCTTACATTTTATTGCTGTGTACATCTCTTTTATTTTATGCAAATAGAATAGATTTTCCTTTGTTTTGCTCTCTTTTTCCTTTGCTTTTCTTTGATGTTGCATTCTACATTAGTTGATATGATAACTAATATGAGTAGCTAAACCATTTCAATTTAGGGTTAATGAAGCTCTCTAATCATGCAGCTTCAACGTATTTTGATCATTAATGTTCTCTTTAAGTGCTTAGTAGAACCACGGTTGTTTATGTTAATTTGTGTTTCATGATTTAATTTGATAGTCTATGTTATTCGTAGCAAATAGACTATAACACATTATTCACAAATTGCATTCTCATCTAAATATGATTAGGACAATGAAGTTAAATTATTACCAAAATTTGATGACCCATATTACTAATCAATAGTTAATAGGTCATGCTTAAAAAAGATTTTATTTTCAACATTGTTGTCATTTTTCATAGAAGATAGTAAGTGGCTTAAGAGGTGTGTTATTGTTTGATGGCCAATGTTAAGCTAATTAATAATTTAAATAGGTCGTGCTTAGGATAAACACATAAATTAAACCAACTATTGACCAAATTAAAGAGAACATAATTTCATAATTTGTCGAACTATATGATCTAGAAAGTGGATTTGCTTCTAAATTTATATTTAACTCTCATATTTTTATCTATCTTAGTTTGTTAGTTTAGTTTAGTTGTATTTAACAATCTTAAGTTTGGTTTAATTTGATTGAGTAAAATTTAAAATTAATTAGTTCCCTCCGTATTGGCCCGTATTCGTCACGCACTAACAATTGTACTCCATGTGCTTGTGGTTATTTTATTTTAATTTGCGGGGCGGTTTTCTAAACCAGTAGAATTTCCATAGCGTCGAACAGAAGGGAACAAATTGTTTTATGGACAAGGTTTATAATTTATTCATATAAATAAATATACAATGAGAATTGGGAAAGTTGATTATTGATTTTTGAACCAATATTTTATAAATAGATTTTAAATCAATATGAAGTTATAAACCAAATTATAGGTAATTTTGGGCCTTAAATAGGTTTTGAAAAAAATGTGAACTCATAATGGAATTTCATACGTAAAAGAAGTTTTATAAAAATAAATGGGAATTAGTAACATTTTTAGAAGTGTTAAAACGGTTTTCTTTGCAAGCAAAGTATGGATTTTTATGCAAAGACAATTCATGAAAAATAAACTTATAAATTTTGGTAATCCAGCTAAAACGGGAATTTTCTTATTTAAGGAGTTTTATAATGGAATTTTTTTAAATAATAAGGATTATATAAAGGGTTTATAAAGATGAAATCAAACTTTTTTTGATAATTTAATCATAGATATTTGAAAGTGAAACGTATATACGTTTTTTTTAAAAGTGGATAATTGACTAGTTGATATTTTTTAAATGATATTTCAAAATAAAGTAGAAATGGTTTTGTATGGTATTTGAAACGAAATTTAGTATCGGAAACGTAGATTTCAAAATTTATTGTTGTAAAAGACGTTTTCCAAATAATAGAAAAGCATGGACTATAAGATTTTTGTTATAGTAATGATTTCTAAAAGGGAAATGGTTTAAGTTAAATTGGAAAAGTACTGTTGGTAAATGGCGCTGATAAGACAACAAAGAACAAGTTAACAATTTTCTTGCAAAACTGCTCACAATAATCCCTACAGGTAGAAATATATGAATTTCAGCAGAAGACAAAGAGAGCAAAGCAAGAAAGTAATGATAGCGGCAGTTTTCAGATTGAATTTACTTGAGCTCTGGCTTAAGTTACATGTGAACCTTATCATCTAAAGCTATAGAAATGCAAATGGGACTATTGGTATATGTGATTGATGTACAAGAGCAACAGCAGTAACACACTAAACAATAAATCAGAGAAGAAAATAGAGCTAAAACAGTTCCAAGTTTTGAATCCTATAACACTGACCCTGAAACGCCTTGTACAGTCAAATACGAAGGAGATTTTGATGATTTTGGATTTGATAAGGAGGCTTCGCTTGAAGAAACAGAAATAGTTTAGCCTTTTGCATGCACAGTTTCTTTTCAAAAGAGACAGGTATTAGGTAATTCAAAATATTATGCAGTGATCTTATTTTGTAAACTAAATTATGTGTATTTTAAATTTTAGGTAATCTTCTGATTTTTTTTTTCCGTATATATGCAGTGACATACCTGGAAAATAATAAGGCAGGGATTGCGGTATATGGTAATGTGCTTGATAGAGGGTCTCTTCATGCGATTTTCATGTTCGAGCTTAGCTTGGTATTGTGGTTACTGAGCTTTTGTTGTAGCGACACTAAACATCCAATTATATAAATGGTTTTTTTCCAGGAATTGACATAAGGCATTACCTGCAAATCGGGCTAAGTCCTCTTTAGATAGTTTGTTATATATAAAATTGGTCGATCAATCATGGAAGATGAAGATATTGAATGTGAGAGGATGTAAGTGAGTGTAACTGAGTGTATGTAGTGAGACAATATTTGTACAAATGAATATTTTCTACAGCAATTGTGTAACATAAAGAAATAAAACTGTGTATTGTTCAAAAGCATAATAAAATATTTTGTTAAAATAAGAAATTATAAATTCAATATTTTAATTTTTGCAAATTTTTTATATCACAATGATCGGATCCCTTTTCAAGTTTTAACATTTTACAACAAAACAGAATTTTTACAACGGGCAATGCCTGTTGTAATAGGGTTTTTGCAAGGGGTATTACAGCCGTTGTATTAGGTCATGTTGTAATTGGTCCCTTTTTATAGCGGTCGTTTCCCGTTGAAAAATGTTTTTTTACAGCGGGCAATGACCGTTGTAAAAGGAAACATATTACAACGTGGGCTAATACAACGGCCAGAGTGCCCATTGCGAAAACCCTATTACAGCGGGAATTCCTGTTTGTAAAAAGTCTGTTTTATTATAGTGTCCACGATGTTAGGACTGCGGAATGGATCGTTCAGGAAAAGCAAACACTGGAGGGGGTGAATAGTGTTTGTAAGAATTTAAACAAAACTAAAAACTAGAGAGAACTATGGGATGAATCAAACACCACAAACCCAATTACGGACACATATTCAAACACAGATGCAAAATAAACATAAATAAAAGTGCAGAAAAGGAAAGAACACACCGGATTTTATACTGGTTCGGATCACTCCTACGTCCAGTCCCGCACAACGCTGGATTGTGTAGAGTTTTATTACTATTTTCAAATAGCCAAGTACAACCTCTTTGATTTCACGGCTCAACCAGGAGATACCGACTCCTATCCCTTGATTCACGGCTCAACAAGGGCACACCGACTCGTATTCCTTGATTTCACGGCTACAAGGATACACTGATTACTCTTTGACTTACAAACATGGTTTATTCAACCCAAGCAATTACAAAACAAGCCCTATAACTCTTCAATAGCACTTGATTCAGAGAGTAGAAAGTAGAGAGTGTTGAGAGAAGAAGTTTGATCAAATCAGAAGTGAATTAGGGAGAGTATAAGCGTACAAACCATAAAAATGATTAAGAATAATGGTAGGATGAAAGAGGATGAAGATGGAGAAGAAGACGTTAAAAAATTCAGTTTTAACCTCTTTTTATAGAGTACGAAGGGTTGCAACAGTTCTGAAGCATTTCAAATAGTGAAAAGACACTTCCCTTCAAAATTAGAAAAATAGTAATTATATGTCGACATACATATTTTGCTATGTTGACATAGTCATGTGTAATTTTCGTTTTCAAAGCATTTTCCAAGAATTTTGATATAAAATTAATTTTGAAAATTCTTGAGTAAAATTCTAATATTGTAAATAAATATTATATGATAGAAAAACATATGAAAACATATTTTTAAACTATATAAATATATTAATAAAATTATAAGGTTTTAAACTATATAAAATATAAATAAATTATATATAAAAACTTAAGTTTGAAAACCAAAAAAGAATAATAATAGAAACAAATATAAAAAATAGAGAGGATTGAGAATAAAACAGAAAAACAAAATAGAGAGGATCGAGAAAAAATTTGAAAAATCAGAATTAGAATTTGAGCCGAGAGTGCTATTTAGAGTCTTACAAAATCTAGACTCTATAATTATATTAATCTTGAATTCTTGAACTCTTGATTACTCATGAGTCTTGAATCTACTCTGAATTCTGAATCTCTGAAAGCTCTTAAACTATACAGTCTTCAGTATTAATTCCTGTATACAAATCCTGCATATGTGTGTGTATATATATATATTCTAGATAAAAGATGTTAGTATGTATTTTATAATCAATGATAATTGAAATAAGGTTGTTGTCATCAAAACTCCGTTCTCCAACAATCTCCCCCTTTTTGATGACGACAACCTTAGTTTATAAAATATCATATACCTGTATGTACATGTTTGATGATGATCCTCTTATACTCCCCCTGTGTATAAGATTTCTATAAAACTATGCCTATATTTTATAATTTCTCCCCCTTTGGCATTATCAAAAAGAAAGATTAAAGATACTCCCCCTAAGTTAAACAACTGTAGAATCTAAGTGATATACCTAAAAATATTCTGAGTAGAACATAAGTAACCATCCTTAAAAAATACTCCCCCTTAATTTATTAACTAATTCTATGTAGAACATTCCTAATCTATTTAAACTAAAGAGAATAATACTTAATATACAAACCAAATCAAGTATCATTATAACATATGTTTGTCTGATATATATATATATATATATATATATATATATATATATATATAAACCAATCTAAACTAAAACACACCATATGTCTTAATATTTACAATTTTTAGTCAATATAGTCGAAATCAAACCACACCATATGTTTTTAGAGTAATTAAACAAATGAATCAAATCGTACCAAACAACTAAACGTCTCTTGGAACTTCAACCCATTCTTCTTGTCCAATAATTGGATTCTTTTGGATATCTTTCCATTCTTCTTCAATGTTATGTGATGTTTGGTTGTTTTCATTTCTTAAATGAGAAGAAATATCCCAACCGATTACATCAAAATGTTTTTCTTGATTTTTAACCATCCTCATTTGGATTAACTCAAGTTTGCGCTGATTACGTAGTACTATGGAAAGAGCTTTCTTGAAAGAATTCAAAGAATCATCAAGCCTTTCACTTATATTATGAATAGGATTTGCCATGGATTTAATGAGAAATAATTAAGGAAGAGGAGTAATGAAATAATGAAGTTTTCTGGAAGAAATGGACTTAAATAGGGTCTGGAATTCATTGGATTTTGAATGGACATGAGTAGTTATTTTAATTTTAAAATTTGAAAAATTTTGAAATTTTTTCTGTTATATATCAACATACATGTTTTGTTATGTCGACATACTATAATATGTTTTTTGAAAATTTTGAATTTTTGAATTCTTTTGAACTCTTGTAATATTATAATATATTTTATGATTTTTTCGAAAACGTAAAGATGATAAACAGAAATAAAACTCCATTCATTACTTAATAAAAAGAAAATACATCCAACTAAACAAGACACACTTAAATACAAGATTCGAAAGCAAATACAAGGAAATATATAAAGATAGAACAAACTAGATGGCCTAGTTTTCGTATGATGATGAGGAAGATGAAATTCCAAGCTTTCTTCCTACCTTGACCATGAATTTGGTCATTTTGGAAAGCTTATTGTTAAACATATTTTTAAGCTTCTTTTGATTTTTAATGATTTTCGCCTGATTTTGAATAATCGTGTCTTTGAGGTTACGATTTGAGGTTGGATACTCGATGCTTTCTGTAACAACCCGTATTTTTGAATAACATGTTATAACATAAATGGAGGCAGAATTAAACTGTAAAATCTGAATCAAGGGAAACGGGCTATGCCATTGCGTTCGTCTCGGAAAAATACGCGAAATAGAGTCCGAGTTTTCAAAAATCGGAGTCCGTATGACCAAGATATGGCCTCGCGAAGTTTCACGAAAAATTCCCAAATTAAAGTATACTTAATTAAGTGAAATGGGTTGCGCAGAGAAATATATATATATATTGATATATATATATATATATAATTGAAAATTAAATAAATAAATATGCAAAAATGTTCAAAACAGCGAATTGGGAGAGGGGAATAACCGAACCGGCCGATTTTTGAGGTCGACCCGAGCTCGCTGGGTCGACTAGGGGTTAATCCAGGGTGTTTGGCTGTCAACCCGTGGGCTGATTCGCTCAAATGCAGATTTTGCATTTGAATGGTTCTCATGGTTCATCTTTAATCTAAAGGCCCTAGATGGTTCCTACACTTGACTTCTTCCCCAAGACATGCTTTGATGGCTTGGATTGAATCTAGGTTTAAACCTATGGCCTAAAACACTTGCCTAATCTATAAATAAGACCCTAACCTACCCTAAATCATCATTATTCATTCATACAACTAAACTATGGCAAAATCAATCCTCTCATGGCCTCCACTCTCTTCATAAAATTCCTAAATAAATTCCTAAGTGATTTTCCATGCATACAAGTGTTTTCAAACTTGTATGAGCATCATTAGCTTGCATTCAAGTCAAGTTTATATATTTGCATCATAAAGAAAGAGTCTTGATCATTTTGGCTCAAGGGTTTTGCTTGCATTTTGGGTTTAATTGATTTCATAAGCGCTTTGTCATATTTTTGTGACTTCTTAAGCATTGTAAGCCCTATTCTACTTTCATACTTAAACTCTAATGTTAAATGTATGATATGCAAGTTTATATGCAAGTTTATCATGTTGTGATATGCAAGTTTATCATGTTGTGATATGCAAGTTTATATGCAAGTATGCCAAGTTATGTTATGCAAGTTTGGGTTGAACATTTTGTTCATGCTATCATGTTATGCAAGCTTATTTTGGGTTTATGAACATAAAGCTTTAAGCTTTATGCCAAAGGTTGCATTTTAGCAACATGTAAGTTATCATATCTCTTATGATAACTTGCATGTGAGGCTAAATGCGAACTTATGGCCATCTCTACATGTCATTTAGCACCATGTATCACCAATATGCTAAGTTTGGTTTTATGCATGCTTTTGAGGCCTAAAATGTAATATGCAAGTGTATGAACATTTCATATGCCACCATGTTAAGCTTGTGGCTTCAATACCTTTATGTCATGATTATGCCAAGTTCCCTCTTTCTATCCTTTATGCGCTATTGCGATATGTAAGCGATGGGATTGTGTTTGGGGTTGGGTAAACTTAAAAGACATAAAACATAAGCTTGGGAATTTACCTATTAAGTTAGGTCTACCCATTGGGAATTTACCTATTAAGTTAGGTCTACCCAATTGCTTGAAAACTTGTAACATGTTTTGGAAACATGATGGACATGACACTTAGAAAAGATAAGTGTGGCCAACTTGAGGTTGGGTTGAGTTTGTAGCGTAAACCTACCCGGAACCGACCGGCTTAACTAGTTGCTACAAACAATAGGACCCAATGTGAGAAGTTGGTCATGTTGTACCTTGAACCCGAGGTTAGACCAAGTTGTGGTGTAAAGCTACCCGGACCCGCCCGGCTTAACTAGTAACCACAACAAGGTCTAATGTGAGAGGTTAAGGCGCATTAAATTAATTAATGCCTCGTGATTAGGGTTAAGTCATGGTCCACTTAATACTTAACCAATTTGGGCTTGGTAGATTAATCGGGGTTAAGTCGTGAACTCATCGTTACACTTAACCAAGTTAATCCAGGATTAGCAAGAGGGTTAAACCGTACTTAACCCACTAGAAAAATCCTAGCAATGGGGGCCCACTCCAGCAGTAATCCCAAGTTAGTATCATCATGACCCTAGGGACTAGGCTAGGGTGGGGGCACGATTACTGGACTGGAGGTAAGTGACCAAAAGCGACGGTAGAGGGTACGCTGGTGTAGTTCCGGGCGGACTCTGGTCGTGCACATAGTCCGTAGCCGGAGAAAACATGCACGGGTACCAGTAGATCGGGACTGTGCACTCATGTTCATGGTGTCCAGGGGTTGACACCCTAGGGCTTGATACACCCGAAGGGTGGACCCGGCACAGTTCGACTACAATTATGATTGGGCCGTATTGACACCAACACATGACGAGTTAGGCTTAGGGAGCCGATCGACTAGACCGTTTGGTTGGACCTTGTATTAGGGTCATTTCATGTTATTGGGCCAAAGCTTGGGCCAAGGGATCAATACTTGTTTATTCAAGTCATGTTAGTTTGCTAGTACACCTGTGGTGCAAAACCTTAATCCTGATTATGCGATGACACCTTTATCTACCTTGTTAGTTAATCATCATGCTAGTATATTGTTATCCTTATGTTCATCCCTGCTGCTCATGCCAGTTAACTTTATCAGTTTACATTGATTGTAGTAGGGCTTACTCAGTCTTTTTGACTGACCTGTTTTCTTTCGCCTCTTTTCTTCCGTTCCCCCCCCAGGTTCTCAGGGAGGGAATACTGGAGCTTAGCTTGGATTTCGGATTGCTTGCTTGTGGGATTTCATTTCATGTACGGTTTCGACATGAAGCTAGCTATGGTTACCACTTAATTGGGGATAGCACTTATTTATTTCAGTTTTTCAGTTGATGTTGTTTTATCTAGACTTGTTTATTTGGAAAGCTATGTTGTACCAGACTTGTTTTGAAATGTTTTGAAATCTTCCGCTGTTTTATCTATGTTATTTACTCTGTTTACATATATACATATGTTCTTGTTCTGCCTTGATATATCATTATGCATGTTTACCTGATTCAAACGCCCCTCCAAAGTCAGAGTGCTTGCAAGAGCCACCCTGGTGGAGGTGGGGTGTTACATTTGGTATCAGAGCATATGGTACGAGAAGGAACAAAAAAAAAGCTTTTAGAAAACTTTTGGAAAACTATTTTCAAAACCAAGTATAAAGTATTTTCCAAAGAAAAGTCTAGTTTATTTTAAAGGCTATTCCCCAAAAAGCCATTAGCAAAATTCCTTCGTTTTTCTCCATTCTGAATCTGTCTTTTTCTTCGTTTTCAGTATGGCCGATAACTTTGCTATTCCGGAGGGAGTACACGTACCTGTTTGGTATAGGAGACTTTTGGAGGCTAGGGCGACCGAAGCCGGCCCCGCAGATGTTCCTCCTCCTCCTCCGGTAGTTAATGTTCCTCCTCCTCCTCCGGTGGTTAATGTTCCTCCTCCTCCTGTCGCTGAGGTTCCTCTTCCTCCTCCCCCTCAGCATCCTCAAGTGGACTTCGCAAAGACTTGCAAAGATTTCAAAGCAATGGGTGGCAAGAACTTTCAAGGCACTGAGACTTTTGTAGAGGCCAGAAATTGGTTGAAAGAGACCGAGGATTTGTTTGCTATCTTTGGGTTAGACGATCAGAGGAAGCTCTTGTTGGCGGTTTGGCTTATGAAGGATGAAGCCGCTTATTGGTGGGAAGTCACCAATGGTACTAGGCCTGTTGAGACTTGGGCCGATTTCAGGGCAAGGTTCATGCTTAAGTTTCTATCTTCTGCTGAGGAGAATCTGCAAATGGAGAGGTTCATAACTTTGAAACAAGGAGATATGTCTGTCAAAGAATATGTGAACAAGTTCAATCAGTTAGCTCGTTTTGGCTTGGATATGGTGAATACTCCTCAGAAGAAGGCTCTTCGTTTTGCTAGAGGATTGAATGAGCCGTTGCAGGGATTGGCTATGTCACATATTCCCCATGGGGCCACGTTTGAGAGTTTGGTTGATATGGCGTTACTTCAGGGAGATGTCAAGAAAGAAACCAAGATGAATGATACTCAAGCCAAGAAGACTGATTCCCAGGGAAAAGGAAATCAGGGTAATCCAAGTGGTCAGAGCAGTCAAGGCAATCAGAACAAGAACAAGAGTCAAGGCAACAAGGGGAACAACAACAAGGGCAATAACAACAAGGGCAAGAACAACAAGGGGAAGTGCCATTATTGCGGTTCAGTTGGGCATCTTATTAAGGATTGTAAGAAGAGGAAAAGGAAGAATGGTGAATGCTTTTTCTGCGGTGAGACTGGACATTTCAGTAAGGATTGCCCGAGGAAGCAAGGACAAGGCCAGGGTCAGACTCAGCGTGCTGGACCTTCAGGAGGGCAAGTTCATGCTCTCAATGTCGCTCCAGTTCCCGATCGAGGTAGTATTTCTGTTGAGAGCCTTGTGTATATTTCTGATTTTCCAGTTCGTACCATGTTTGATTCTGGTGCATCGCATAGCTTTATCTCATCTGATCTTTTTGATAGTTTGCACCTTAGTACTAGCTTGGTAGATGATCCCGTCTGTGTCTCAAATCCTATTGGGGGTTCCGCCCATTTGTCTATGATATGTGGGGATTTGAGGATCTCTATACTGAGTGTAGAGTTCTTGTGCAGTGCTTATGTTCTTGGTTTTAGGGGATACGGATTGATATTGGGCATGGATTGGCTGTCCAGATATGGAGCCATTCTTGATTGTGAGCATAGGGTTGTGAGGCTCGTGACTCGCCTCGGAAACACCCTAGAGATTTCTTGTGATCTGAGAGGTCCCGTCATGTTGTGCTATCTGGAATCACTCGATTCGTCAATGGAAACTCTTCAGTCTGTGAGAGTGGTTCGGGAGTATCCGGATGTTTTCGATGAAGTTAGGGGGTTGCCCCCTAAGTGAGAGATTGATTTCCGCATTTATCTGGTGGATAATGCAAAGCCTGTTTCTTTGCCCGTTCGGCACATGGCTCCGCGTGAAAGGCGGGAGCTAAGTAAGCAAGTGAAAGAGTTGCTTGAGAAGAACTTCATTAGACGAAGTATATCTGAATGGGGAGCGCCTGTGGTATTTGCTACCAAGGCGGATGGTTCTCTCCGACTTTGCGTTGACTATCGAGAGTTGAATAAGCTGACTAAGAAGAACAGACACCCGTTACCGAGGATTGATGATCTCTTTGACCAGCTTGTCGGTGCTTCTGTTTTCTCTCAGCTTGATCTTGCTACGAGGTTCCATCAGCTCAGGGTAGCTGAAGATAGTATAGGCAAGACTGCGTTCAGAACTCCAGATGGATTCTTCGAATGGCTTGTCATGCCGTTCGGCTTGACTAATGCACCCGCATATTTCGTGGACTTGATGAGTAGGGTGTTCAGGGAGTTCTTGAACAAGTTTGTCGTGGTCTTCGTAGATGATATTCTGATCTTCTCTAAGGATGAGGAAGAGCACGCAAGGCATCTCATGGAGGTGATGGATACGCTTAGAGCGCATCAGTTGAAGGCCAAGTTCTCCAAGTGTCACTTTTGGAGAAGGGAAGTTAGATTCCTTGGGCATATAGTATCTAAGCAAGGCTTAGCGGTGGATCCCGCTAAGGTAGTGACAGTTCAGGATTTGAAGACTCCAAGGAATGCAACCGAAGTGAGAAGTTTTCTAGGTCTTGCGGGTTTCTACCGGAAGTTCATCAAGGACTTCGCAAAGATATCCGCTCCTCTCACTAAATTGACGAAGAAGAATTTAGTTTTTGCTTGGAGCATAGAATGCGAGCTTGCTTTTCAGAAGCTCAAGAGAGCCCTCACATCAGCACCTGTTCTAGCTTTGCCCGATGGAGGGAAGTTATTTACCGTATACACCGATGCATGTGGCACGGGGTTAGGAGCTGTTCTTATGCAAGAAGGAAGAGTGATATGCTTTGGCGGTAGACAACTCAAAGTGCATGAGAAGAATTATCCCACTCATAACTTAGAGTTGGCAGCAATAGTATATGCACTCAAGGCTTGGCGCCATTATCTTCTGGGAGAAAGATTTGAGCTTTATACCGATCACAAGTCATTGAAGTATCTCTTTTCTCAGAAGGATCTGAATCTGAGGCAACAAAGATGGATGGAATTCTTGGCATCCTACGATTTTGAGATAGCTTATACCCCTGGCAAGGGGAATGTGGTAGCAGATGCATTGAGTAGAAGAAGGTTGACCCTAAGTCCTCTATTCGTTGAGATGAAAAATTTAGAGTATGTGGCAACCTTTGATTTCTCTTTGGCGATTGAGTCGATGACCGGTTCTTTAGCATCTCTGGAACTCAGACCTACCCTTCTTGATCAAGTTGGGGCTTCGCAGAGAGAAGACCCTCAGATAGTTGAGATTATGGATAAGCTAATTCGAGGAGAGACGTCTAGTCATCTCGCTCGATATTCTATTGATGACAAGGGTTGGCTGAGGAGAGACGGAAGGTTATGTGTTCCAATGGTAGAAGATCTAGTAAGAAGAGTTCTTGAGGAAGCGCATCGCTCTAAGTTGACTATACATCCGGGCGGAGATAAGATGTATAAAGATATGAAGCGCATTTTCTTTTGGCCTGGGATGAAGAAGGATGTGGCAGAATTTGTCTCTAGATGTATCATTTGCCAGCAAGTTAAGGCCGAGTCGAAGAAGCCCGGTGGGCTATTGCATCCTCTAGACGTTCCACTATGGAAGTGGGAGAGTATTTCCATGGATTTTATCGATGGGCTACCAAGGTCAAGGAAAGGGAATACGAGCATTTGGGTTATTGTGGATAGACTTACGAAGAGTGCTCATTTCATTCCGGTGAAGAGCAAGAGGACCGCATCTTGGCTAGCGTCTGTATATCTTCGTGAGATTGTGAGACTACATGGATTCCCTTCTAGTATAGTCAGTGACCGTGACCCAATCTTTACAAGTCAATTCTGGAATAGCTTGCAAGAAGCTATGGGCACAAGGTTGAATCTAAGTACGGCTTATCACCCACAGAAAGACGGTCAAACCGAAAGGGTGAATAGGGTACTCGAGGATCTGTTGAGGCTTTGTATTCTGGATTTTGGTGGTACTTGGGAAGACCATCTTCCTCTTGTTGAGTTTGCATATAATAACAGTTATCAGGCAAGCATAGGGATGGCACCATTTGAAGCTTTATATGGGAGGCCGTGAAAGTCGCCTACATGTTGGTGGGAGAATACAGATGAGCTTATACTTGGGCCTGATATGATCAGAGATACATCCGAGAAGATCGAGTTGATTCGGAGACGGATGAAAGCGGCCCAAGACCGACAGAAATCCTATGCTGATAAGCGAAGAACGGATTTGGAGTTTGATGTTGGGGATATGGTTTTCGTGAAGGTTTCTCCTTTGCGGAATGTGGTCCGATTTGGAGCTGTTGGGAAGTTGGCACCGAGGTTTGTTGGACCATTCCCTATTATAGAGAGGATCGGGCAGATGGCTTATAGAGTGAAGTTGCCCGAGAAGCTTGCTGGAGTATACGATGTTTTTCATGTCTCGCATCTCCGGAAGTGTTTACATGAATCAGCAGAGGTTGTTGAGCCAAGTGTTCTAAAAGATGTAGAAGTGGAGAAAGAGGCTACCTTGAGGAGAGCTCCGATTCGTATCTTGGGGACGGAGACCAAGAAGCTAAGGAATCGAGAGGTCAAATTGGTGAAGGTTCAATGGGGTGAAGCCGAAGAAGACGCAACTTGGGAAACCGAGGAGAAGATGCGTGGGCTTTATCCATTCCTTTTTGAGGGTACACTCTCAATCTCTTTTCTTTGTTAGCATATCTTTCTCTTTGCTATCCATGTTTATCTAGTTTATCGTGTTAATCTTGTCATGAGAACCTTAGGTAGAAACCCTTTGGATGAAACATGTGTTTGAAACATGTTATGCTTGATGGTTGCAAGTGGTTGCAAGTGTTTGCAAGTGGATACTCGTGGATGCATAATACACGTTAGGCACTAAGATCGGCTCACACACTTTCATACCGCATATGCATGAGTGTTTATGCTTATTCATGGATGAAAACTTGTTATGCTATCACGTGGATGTTGCATATGGATGAATTTTATGTGCACTCATGTAGAGATTATAAATTATGTTAGGAATTTGCATACATATGGACTCATTTCACTAACATATTTTGCATTAAGGCGGTTTACTGAATCAGTAACCTCCTGATTTTCGCATTAGATAAGTACATATACACACACCTTTGCATATGATCATACAGCATTTAGAACCTTTTAAGGACAATGATTGCTCGTGGATGATGTTTTGAGTAGATGGATGATGGATGGTAGGATACGTTCTTCCTAACTTGGAGATTTCGGGGACGAAATCCTTTAAGGAGGGAAGAATGTAACAACCC
>JASFAX010005546.1:0-35618 GCA_030737875.1 Allium sativum
ATCCAGAAATAACCAGCTAAACCTGAATACAAGGCTGCCCGTGTAGAAAAAGGGGCACCCGAGTTTGAAAGTGAAACAAACTACGAGTCAGTCATGGGACTGGTATGAGAAATCTATTCAACACATATATAATATGGCTAATCACAGGACCACGCCACTTTCGTGGAACAGGTTTTCTCCATTGGATCGCCAGTGCTTTAAAACAAATCTTTTTTTAAACAACGCAATGCATTTCATAAAAATGAAGCCATTATAAGACTCAGTTCCCATCACACAATGCAACGCAAACCGAAGGATAGAGTTTTTACCTTATAACGGCCAAGATATGCTTGATACGAATAAAACAAAGGCATTTGATATTATTGCTAGTGTTTATCTATTTTGAAAACAATTTCAAATCATAACTATCAATCACAGACGACATTAACGCCCCATACCACTATGTCGCCATATATAGGTATACAATCAAAACCGCACGATGTCGTATTGGGAAATTGGGTTTCCGTCATGAACCAAGGCAAAAGATAGTCCTTACCGAATTCAAGACAATCTAGCCTACCATGTCTCAGGATCAGAACGCATCGACCCTTGGAGTGACAGGGCCAGTCCACCGATGTGGATTGAAATGCCTGAGCAATACGTTTCCCCGCACTTTGGGGCGCAAACGAGCCAACGAATGACTCCATCGGACCCGGATCGTTCGATCAAACCGAGGCGCCTCGCAACAGCAACAACCACACAGGTGAGAAGTATATAAATGTTAGGGCTGGTAGGTCACGGACACCACCCTAGCTAGAAAGAAAAGCATGCCCTCCCTGAGGTCCTTCTCCCGTTTCTGGTTCATACCGGGGTGTGAGGCTCGCGAATTCACGTTATACACAAAGCTACGCCACACAGGCGGTGCTTTGATCATCACCACAAGACTTTGCTTTTCAACAGAAGCCCTGATCATTTGCCACTTAGGCATGCCACACTAGTAATTCATGCCATGCGACCGATGTCCATCGATATACAACCTCTGAGCTCGTGCGTTTCAGAGAAGGGCGTTAAGCAAAAGAATAAATTCTCCACCGCCAAACAGATGTATATTTAATAGAGATCAACCAACACAGAATAAAATCCAATGTCAGACACACAGTCCATTTACAAGTCCGTCCTGGGTCTGAACGAAACCGGAGGCACTAAATACCTCGCAAACCAATCGATCACCACGTACGTCTGGACGATCACCACTCATTATCCATATTTCGGGATGCCTCCCAATCAGGACCACAGTTACCATCCAAACGAGGTGAAGTTCTCCGGTCTTCGACCACCGTCTTCATCTTCGACTTTCAATCGTCGGTCAATTATTTGAAATGAGAATTAACTCGGCCTTTTCAAATAATTCACGTATATCTAGAATTTCAAATCAATTTATTTCAATGGTTAAATCATTCGACAACACCAATTTTGTTCTTTAATGTAATTTTCACAACAAACACATTCAACCATCAACTACCACATAAATCGAGCAAATTCAGTTTATTTCCGTTCCATATTGTTTATGGTATTTTATAACGATTTATCGCTATTTTTATTTATTTTAAAATAGCCAATTTATTCAAAAATTGGGGTTTTCTTAAACGGACTCAAAATCAAACCCAATGTCTATCGCCCCTAGCATTTTACCCCCATGCCGGACACAATGGGATATGTTTCGAAGGCCCAATCGAATGTTTCAGCCAGCTTTCCTTCAAATTAAAATATATAACATTCAATATTTAATTTGAACGTACATTTCAATTTGCCAGGGCCACATACTGATTCGAAAAATTCCAGAAAAATAAATCTGGCTATGTTTGGACGATACGGTCCCAACAAAAATAGTTTCATCGAATTTTGAGACCGTTTGCAAAAAGGCCCATTTCTGGTCGATCCAATTTAACTGTAATTGACCAAAACACGTTTTCCTTTGCCACGCTCACATACTAGCTTCAAAAATTATGAAATTTGAAACCTAGCAATAACTTCACATCCCGGATCCAACAAAAGTGGTTTCGTCGAATTCCGAGGTCGTATGCAAAATGGCCAATTTCACGGGCTATATAAATTCCATAGCGACCTTTCTGAAAATTCATTTGGCCATAACTTTTGCTTTCCGTTATGAAAATTCAATTTTTCAGATTCGTTAGAAAGGTATTCACTAACAGATTTAAATATTTTTGGTTTCACTCAAATCCGTTTAGTTTTGCACCCGGTACAGTCCGACAAAGTTTGAATTCAATTTTTGAAACTGGAGCCCCTTTTCAGGCCTTGTTTATAATTATAATTAATTATATTCGTTTTCAATTGTCGATTCAAACTCACTTTTCATTGCCATTATTTAAAATATTTATTTTGAAATATTTAAAATCCATTATTTTAGCCGATTTAAAAATTTTAAATTGGTTCAGATTTTCTGGGTCGTTACAAAACATTATTTAAAGTATGCCAATTCTAACCTTTTTCCCTGTTTCCTCACTAACGCATTCACATATATTTGGTGGCATCTAGGCTAGAAAGTTCCTTAGTCATAAACAATAAAAGGGAAAGGTGATGGGAAAAATGACAATAGTGATTGTTCTAGCATAAACATAGACTAGCATGGTGATAAGATGGACGTATAAACATAAATCTGATGAACATGTGGCAATTAACTAATTCTAACGTAACTATGATATCATAATAAGCATAATAAGATATAAATTAACAATTTAGATGGCCAACTGGTTCTGATCTAATATGATAGGCACAAGGTGATAAACTAGATCTGATTAATCATTTTGATGTCCACATGACTCAGATCCAGTAGTTAAAAATAGATCTAACACAAATAAGGTTTAAGATCCACATCATAGAATGTCACAGAGTTTGGTTTAGAAAATAGAGAAAGAATGGATCTTGAATCTCTAACTGATTTTTTTAAGTTGATTGTTGCAGAAGACAGGATCTGTCTCAGGTCACACACCATCAGCATCTGGCCTCCATGATTTCCAATGAAGAAAACATGAGAAATCGACACGTATTTATAGCTGCCATCATTTATGAAACCGACTGCCACGTCATCCCTAGGGGTGTCAACACCCCTGTAGGGGGGTCGTCCCTGGTGTCAACACCCCTTAAGGGGGTCGACCTCGGTGTCGACACCCATCTAAGGGGTCGACCCCATAGAGCAGGAAAATTGCCTCCACTTTCTTTTTCAATTTTTGAACGATTTTGGATAAGGTTCTGACTCATATCTAACTCATATGTATATATATAATTCTTCTACGTGTATTCAAATTTAAAATCCTCATAACTTCTTCATATGGTGTCCGTTTTATGCAAACCAAATGTCTATCTTGACCAGAATTTCGAGACGGACGCAATGCCTAATCCATTTCCATTAATTCTGAATACTAAATTAATTATTATTTAATTTATCCTCTTTTACTGTTGTTAAAAATACGGTGTGTTACAAGTAGTATGATGGTTCAGACGTGTACTCAGAGAGGTAAAGCTTGGGCATCTATCGAGTCTTTAACCTGACGTAGGTGGTAAGACAGTTCAGAGGTTGCATATGGGACATCCAACAAAACTACAGGTTGTTTCTCCAAAGCGATGGAGACTCTTGAATATTACCTATGCTCATCCTCAACCAGACAAAGATTGTTGGCCAGATGATAACCGTTTCAACTCAGATAGGGTATTGTTACCTTGAAGCCCAACATATTATATATCAAACATATTGAATGAGTGAATGTTTAGATGTATGATGTTTGCTTTGTTTGTTTATTATTTTATCACCCCCAAGGATGTCACTAGATGTAGATAACATTGATACAGACACAGATAGTGCAGATGCAAACATTTTGACACCTCAATGCTCAAATAAAGAGTATACACATATTTCTGATTCAATTAGAGTAGTATATACTTATATATGTTAACTCTTTAGATGCAGGGTGTAACAACACGAATTTTTAGCAATAAATAAATTAGTTATTTAATTAGATTTCAAAAATAGGAATTTCTGCAAATAATGAATTTGACCAAGAAACTTGCACCATTGCATTCTTCATGGAATTCTAGTCAACTTTTATGTTTGGAGTTTCACGAACGGAGTGTATATAAAGAATTTACGGACTAAATACAAAAAATGGGTGGAAATAAATAAAACAGAATATTATATATATAGTAAGTATTATTTTCCTGGCAACCTCACAGGCTGGTTGACCAAGCCGTCAACCGCTGGCTATGACCACTTGGTCGAGCCAGGCAGTGACAGGTAAGGTTTTGCCATATAAATTAATATACAAACAGATAGATGCTAATTAAATTAAATCTAATGGTCCGGGATCTATCTAACACCTATAAATAAAGGGTTAGGCCCCCATTCTTTCCTATATATTTCTAAGAGAAATATCGAAGCTCTTCCATTTCTCTTTCTCCTCAAACAAATTCTGAAACAAAAATAAGAACGTATACAATCAAAATCAAACATAAATAATATAAATTTGAAAGGGATAATCAGATTCAAGTGGAAAAGAATATAGATTAGCATCTAGGTTCTTCTTCCTCGGATTCCTCCCCTCGTTTCTTATTTTCTTGCAAATCTACAAATCTGGAAGTATCTCCTTTTCAGAATAACTGTAGATCTGTAAGAATTGAGGAATTTTAGGCCTAAACGATTCAAATTTGGATGCTTTCAGGCTGTGCGATTTATGCTCTGCTATTACCCCCATATTCCCGCTATAACGTGTAGTGGGTTTCTAACGCTACACTATGTCAAAATAGCCTCTGAAATAGCCTTTCCACTATATGCCCTACTATATTCCAATATTCCTGACATATCTAATTATTTCAGCTATATTCCGCTATCTATGCTATATCTTCTATAAGAGAAATGAACAAAAATTGACATTTGTGCGTTATAAAATTATTTTTTAAATATAACTGTTAGACCGAAAATTGGCACTAACACCCAAATGTTATGTAAAATCCTTATAGTCGCAAATCACAGAGAATAAATGCAGAAAAAACAGTAAAATAATAGGAGACACACGAGATTTTTATAGTGGTTCGGCTCAATCCAAGCCTACGTCCACTTTATAGTTTCTTAAATCCTAAGAAGTTATTACAACGTTGTATGCTTGCGGTTTATACACGAAATTCTCATGTTTACAATGAAAAAGAGGAGATTAGAGAATGAAATTATACACAATAGCCTCGTGTTAAAATGATTTGAGTCGGCCTTCTTGTTACCCAAAAGTCCTTGCAATGGTGGAAGGAATGGCCGAAAGAGGAGAATTCAAAAGTCCCTTCAAATTGCCATATGATCGTGTATTTATAGGCGTAGAGGAGCCATAGGGAGCTCTGAAGTGGTCCGGTTTGGAGGTGCCACGTGGCGGGTACTGAGGTGATCTCGGAAGTAGTGGAGAAGTGGTCTTCAGATCGTGCTAGGATAGGTGGAGCTCGATCCATGAGAGTAGGAGGTATTGGCTTCTTAAGAATAGGTCAGATCCGAAGTGAAGCAGCAGGTCACTAGGGGTCGGATTGGTTCGGGTCCGATCCGAACCGAGGTGGAATCCCCGATCCGAGGGCTGGAAGCACTTCTGTGCAAGATACTTCAGGCGGGTCGGTTCGGGTCCGATCCGAACCGAGTTGGTGTCCTCAATCCGAAGCCTCCGTGTCCAATGCTTTGAAGGTGGAGCGGATCGGGAATGCTCCCTCCAATCAAATCCGTGCGGATGTGAATGCGAAGAGCAAGTGCCAAGTTGTCCATTTTAAGGAATCGTCCGATCCGAACAGGCTTGTCCGATCCGATCCGAGGATCTATTCAATGCTAAATTCCAGGTTTTCGGTTCTGCATGCGTTCACGGAAACGGGCGTAACTTTCAAACCGTAAGTCCGATTGAGCCAAACCAAAGCTCAAACTGAAGCTGATTTAGAGATCTACAAGAATTACAAAGCTTATCTTTGTAATCGCTGTTTTTGGGCCCAAAAAAGGTCATCTATTAGGAGTTCCGGGCCTTTCTTTGTTTGTGATGCGATTTCGACCAAATCGCCGCCTGTCTTCTGACGATGCTTCCAATACTGGAGCGTATTGTTGATCAGAGATTTCATGTGTGACTGCTTTGACTAAAAAGCGGGTCAACATTTTGCCCCCCAGAACATATCTTGCTGAACGAAGGAAGATGTGTTCTGGATAATCCAAAAAGTCCAAGGCCACGCCGGGCCTGCCAGCTGCAAGCATAATCCATACCTGCTAAGAAAAGAGAGCAAAAAGGTGTGTCAAATCCTGAAAAAACTGATTACACTTTCAAGCATAAACCATGCTTGGGCGTTTGTTTGAGCATAAACTACACTCAAGAGACGTTCGAATCAACCTGCCAAAACCTGGCAAGGGACCTAACCTTCCGGGTATAAGCCATACCAGGAATTTCAAACTGAGCATAAGCCATACTCGAGATTTATTGAGTTCCTTTGCTAGATCCTGACAAAACAATAAGCCGTTCTAGAGTATAATCCATACTTAAGAATCCTAGTGAGTACAATCCATACTCATGTCGGGATAGAGCTATGCTTGCCAAGACCTGACAAGACAGTCTGTCCCTAGGCATGATCCATGTCTAGGGGTCCGAGATAAGTATAAGCCATACTTTAATTGAGATTGAGAATCCTGCCACAACTTGACAAGACACTTAAATTTGCCAAACATAATCCTTGCTCGGAAAGTCCTGCCTTATTCAATTCAAAATACAAAACCAAAGCAAATCCTGATTGGTTTGTCATCAAGTCCAGAGCACGCTTTGGAGCTAAATCCTAACCCCAAACGTGGGTACTCCGATTTAGCCAATCGGAAAACCTAAAGAAAGCAAAGAGACATATCTTAAATCCTAAGAAATGCTGAAAACGCAGATTGATCCAATCCATATCAGTTGATAACAAGCCGGTGGGAGCTCGTTCCAGGGTCATTCCCTCTTCGGGGAGCAGGTGGTGGCAGCGCGGGTGCAGGCGCTGTAGGCTGCTTCACATACTCGGGTAGCTCTCCACGTCTAACCAGCTCCTCAATCAAATCTCGCAAGTGTCTACAGTCATTTGTGTCATGACCGTCCATATCATGAAACATGCAGTATTTTCCAGAATCACGTTCTCTTTGTGATGGCTCCCTCCTGGGAGGCTTTGGATAGGAGACGTCACCGTTTGTGTTCACGTAGATGTCGGTTAGTGACGAATTGAGTTCTGTGTACTTTTCATATCTGGGCCCTCTCCGGGGCTGAGCGTTGCGGTCATTCTTGACGGTAGCTTTTCTTTTGCCTTTATCAGAATCAGACGGTTCTCCGTCTTTAAGCATGTTAACATCGAGAATTTTCTTTTCGGACGTTGCGTCTTCTTCACATAGAAACCTATCCGATTCAAGGTAGAATTCGCTGAGATTCCTTGGTGGGTCTCAGTATAAGGATTTTTTGAACTCCGAGTTGTCCACAACACCGGGTACTGCCGCCATCAATATCATAGATGGCTCAGGTCGATCAACTGATGCTGCTGCAACGTTGAACCTTTCTAAAAATGACCGTAGAGTTTCTTTGGGCCTCTGCTTGATTGTAGTTAGTGACATTACATTCTTGGGTCGAGCGATATGGACCCGAAACTGTTCAACAATGCGAGCGACCAACATTTTCCAGCTGTTGATCGATTCAGATTCTAGCTGCCGAAACCACATAGCAGCAATATCAGTCAAAAAGAGGGGAAAGCATTTAGCCATGTCGTTTTCCGACACCGATTGAACTTCCATATGCCGTTTGTAGCGCATTAGGTGCACGGTAGGATCTGTTCTGCCGTTGTATGGCTCCAGTTGTGGAAGTTTGAAATCCGGGGGATTACGAGAATTCCTGATTTCCTGTGTGAATGGATTGTGATTGACATCATCCATGTCATTATGATAAATGCGGCCTCTCGAAAGTCATTCAATGAGACTGGCGAGCCGATCGCCTTCAAAGAGCTGTTGCAAGCTGCCAAAGCCAGAGCTGGTGCCCCCAGCGTTGAGTTCAGAAGAGTGTGGAAGAGTATAAGGAGCTTGGCAGGTCATCCGGTTCGGTTCGGAGGTGCCCCCTTGCTGCGGCTCGGAGAAGCGAGGGAGGTTATGAAGAGGTGCATGGTTCGGATCGGAGGTGCCGATCCGAACAGGTTCGCCCATTCCGAACCGGGGAGCTTGATGCTGAAGCTGTGTGGAATTACCGATCCGAACCGGTGCGGAGGTAGGTTGTGCTGGATCAAAGTCTTGATTTCCAAAGGGGAGGCTGCTGCCCCCAAGCTCATGTAGGGTGGCGGTTCAGGTCGGATCCGAACCGATCCGGTGAGGATTGCCCCCCATTTCCATCTGCGTTTGATTCAGGTTTTGGCCCTCGTTCGGATTGGATCCGAACTGATCCTGTTCGATGTTCCTGCTGGAGCCGATTCCATGCCAATTCCTGTGATTTGTACATTGCCACTCGGCCTGCCTTCCATCCGAGCGAAGAATTGGTCAATCATCTCCTGTTGTTTGCGGAGGAGATCATCTTGCCTTGCCATTTGCGTTCTCAATTCAGCAAGAACGCCATCCATCTCTTCTCTGGTTAAGTATGCTGATGGATTTTCATGAGAGGAAGCTTCCTGACTTGCCTCGTTTCTCGTGCCTTTATCCTCAAGATGGGGAAGTTTTCGTTTGGCCATTAATCCAATAGCCAATGAATCCGCTTCCTTTCAAGCTAGTAGAAGAAGTTGTATCGTGTGCCCCTACCTGGCGCGCCAAAATGTTAGACCGAAAATTGGCACTAACACCCAAATGTTACGTAAAATCCTTACAGTCGCAAATCACAGAGAATAAATGCAGAAAAAACAGTAAAATAATAGGAGACACACGAGATTTTTATAGTGGTTCGGCTCAATCCAGGCCTACGTCCACTTTATAGTTTCTTAAATCTTAAGAAGCTATTACAACGTTGTATGCCTGCGGTTTATACACGAAATTCTCGTGTTTACAATGAAAAAGAGGAGATTAGAGATTGAAATTATACACGATAGCCTCATGTTAAAATGATTTGAGTCGGCCTTCTTGTTACCCAAAAGTCCTAGCAATGGTGGAAGGAATGGCCGAAAGAGGAGAATTCAAAAGTCCCTTCAAATTGCCATATGATTGTGTATTTATAGGCGTAGAGGAGCCATAGGGAGCTCTGAAGCGGTCCGGTTCGGAGGTGCCACATGGCGGGTACTGAGGTGATCTCGGAAGTAGTGGAGAAGTGGTCTTCAGATCATGCTAGGATAGGTGGAGCTCGATCCATGAGAGTAGGAGGTATTGGCTCCTTAAGAATAGGTCAGATCCGAAGTGAAGCAGCAGGTCACTAGGGGTCGGATCGGTTCGGGTCCGATCCGAACCGAGGTGGAATCCCCGATCCGAAGGCTGGAAGCACTTCTGTGCAAGATACTTCAGGCGGGTCGGTTCGGGTCCGATCCGAACCGAGTTGGTGTCCTCAATTCGAAGCCTCCGTGTCCAATGCTTTGAAGGTGGAGCGGATCGGGAATGCTCCCTCCGATCCGATCCGTGCGGATGTGAATGCGAAGAGCAAGTGCCAAGTTGTCCATTTTAAGGAATCATCTGATCCGAACAGGCTTGTCCGATCCGATCCGAGGATCTATTCAATGCTAAATTCCAGGTTTCCGGTTCTGCATGCGTTCACGGAAACGGGCGTAACTTTTAAACCGTAAATCCGATTGAGCCAAACCAAAGCTCAAACTGAAGTTGATTCAGAGATCTACAAGAGTTACAAAGCTCAGCTTCGCAATCGCTGTTTTCGGGCCCAAAAAAGGTCATCTGTTAGGAGTTCCGGGCCTTTCTTTGTTTGTGATGCGATTTCGACCAAATCGCTGCCTGTCTTCTGACGATGCTTTCAATACTGGAGCGTATTGTTGATCAGAGATTTCATGTGTGACTACTTTGACTAAAAAGCGGGTCAACAATAACTTTTAAACATATACTTTTCAGAACATAAAATACTATAATATTTTATTAAATTTAGTCGAGCTAAATAAAAGTTTACCCTTATTCACATATATTTGCTTACGTTTTTATTTAAAATTAAGAATGTACTAATTATAATTAAGTGGAATGTTAATTTTTCATTTTTTATCATTTATATGTTTGTAAAAGTATTAAATACAATTTTTATATGATATTTTAGAATCATCCTCTATATCCTACTATTTCCTTGCTTTATTCTCGCTGCAACTTTTTACGCCTCAGCCACATTGAATCTGCTGAGTGCTTTCACTACATAGCTCTTTGGTGAGTGGGAAATTTTTATAAAAAATATACAATAACCTAATTATTTTGTTTACATTAGATCTGAATTGTAATCTTAAATATTTAACAGATCTGTTTATAATTTTTTTAAATCTGAAATAAAGCTTATTAGGCCTGTTTATGAATATTGTTAAATCTTAAAGAATAAAAATTGTGGTTTGATTATTATTATTATTTTGTAGGCTTACTTGACTATTCACATTATTGCATACATTTTTTTAAAACATCATGGTTATTACAAACACTGTAGATTTGGAAATCAGTCCCATAAATAACTGTTAATATGTAGTTTTATTGTAGATCTGTAGTTTCAGTGTTGAATGGTAATTTATGTAAATTTGGTTAAAACTATATAAGCCTGTTTGTGTTCACTTTTTTTTGGGCTTTAACTTAGTTTCTTTTTTGCACTTTTTCAATAAAAAGACAATATTTGAAATTAATAAGAAAATGGTATTGCAAATTTACGTACACATACAGGTTTTTGTGTGTGTGTATATATATGTATATAATTTTCAATATATACATTTGTGTGTAGTTTACAACAACTATTCCAAAAAATACATATTATATATTTCTTATGGTTGAAATATGATTATTCCTCTTTTAAATATTCTGGCACAATTTACAATAATGACAGTTGATGGCCTATTTATAAGATTTAGAATCTTATTACAAGATTGAACGTAAAAAGGAATGTTTGGTGATTAGATTGAATCAAAACATTAAACTTAAGAATAATTAAAAAAGAATAATAACTACGTTGACTGCGCGAAAATATAAATATAAATATATATTTATATCTATATATATATACATTATCCATTCAAATCTATGTAAATGGAGAAATATATATTATAATGAATGTTTGTGTGTTCGAATGGTTTACATTTTATGGAATTATACATGAAAATGCAATCCATATTAAATGGAAATATATATACTATGACCGTTGTAGCAATTAATATAATTGATTTGTTATAGATAAGGTCGTAAAGAAATAATAACTATTGTAACCATCGTTGTTCGAGGAAAACAAATTAAATTAGTTAAGTTGGGCCTAAATGGTTGCAATTTGAAATTTACGTCTCGGAATAAGAATTGTAACTCCAATCAAGTAAGTGAACATTTCTTATATATACACACACACACACACACACACACACAAGAACAATTGAAATTAAAGTAAAAATAGAAATGTTAAGGAGTTAAAATAGTTAGATTAGAAGTAAAAAGGGACTGATACAATAAGGACATTTCATTGTTAATTAATGTCTTAGGAAATTATGACCGTTAGGTTCATAAGTGACATTAATTATAATCAATGGAAATAAATGATATTTAAAGGGATAATTAGCACCTTAGGAAAATATGAATGTTATGGTCATAAATGGCAATAACCCTATTAAATAGAAATAAACGAAATAAAAAGCGAAACAATGGGTATTTATTGTTGTTTTAAATTCTAAGTCTAATAAGAAAACAAATAAATAAATATCCTAGGATACCAAGGATATAACTTTCCTTATTTTATTAATAAATTCAGAACTTGTAATTAAAATGTTAGAATTGACTCAATAGGTTAATAATGCGAGGTCAGTTGTCTTTCCAACAGAAGTCTGCACTTCCAACAGTCGAATATATGTCTAACTGATGTGAGAAATCATTAACCACAGGAACCCGTGATAATAGCTAGTTTGCGTACGTGGAAATATTTCGGTAAAGAGAAACTAAACGGGAATTACTCAATAACTGGGAATACTTTGGGATTAAGGTCTTAAGTAGTTAGATCCACCTATAAAAAGGTATTAAGCGATTGCGTAGCCCACCTCCCATAAATGAAAGCATTAAAGGCTACTTGGATCCGAGCTCGATAATCTTCACGAATAGTCCCCTTCCTTGGTTGTTACGTGGCTTGGGTCGAGGGGTCCACTTGGTAATATGTCTTAAAAGGTTCTATATGGTATTTCCATAGTGCTACCTATCCTACGGGAAATATTAAGCGAATAGGAGATTATCCAATAAGGCCAATTGGATAGTAACGCGGGGGTCAACAATAGGAGGGTCTTAAATGACGTGTATATCTACCTAACCAAGGGATCTTAAGCGGTTGCTTACTACCTCTTACCTTATGCGTGGCATGGGTCTATATGCGTAAGTGACAGAAGCCTTAAGTAGTAGGACCTATAGCTAATGTGCTCTAGTTTATATTTAGCATTGAGTAAACCATTGAGAGGCATTTAGTGACCAATAGGTCCAGCTAGGGTCTTAAGTGATTAAGAGGATCCACCCTTAGCAATCATTTGATAGTGAGGCCTCAAGTGGCTTTATTTATGCATAAACAACTACCCTCCTTATGATTAGTGAGTAGTTGAGAGCCCACCTCTTGGTTTTTGGTAATTGGTCAAATGATGGTTTAAATGCTTCATAAATATACGTGTAAACATTCTATCTCAGTATTGTTGTCGTTCGGAATGCTACCTTGGCTATGGTAGTTAGGGTCATGCGTCAATGTTTACAAGGGTAGGTTAGAATTACTAGCCTTGGTAGGCATATGTCAGTGGTTGAACCAAATGGGATACATCTGTGTATTGTAAAATGTGTTATACTCTTCCTGTTCATGAGAACTTATTGTTCTGACCCCCTCCTCATTAAAATCTCCCAGGTTTTCTCGAGAGGGCTTGGCTCACATAGGTGATTAAGTTTGGTTTTCGGTTATCATTCTCTCCCATGCTTGGTACTGGCTTGGTAACTCACTTTTATAAGGTAGTTGCATGAGTTGATACTAGTTTATTCTACTTTGTATCCACTGTGAGTTATTTTATCGTACTCTAATTATGCTCATGATCATTTATTTGCAGGTACTAGTTTTACACGTTCCACACTTGGATGGGTTTTAGTTTCGATTTTTGTTGAATTTGGGCTCAGAAAAGTGTGGGGTGTAACATTTGGTATCAGAGCATAGGTTAGACAATCAGAGGGATTAGTTATATTTGGACTCGTGAGAGAATGTTTTTGATCTTCTTTTCTATTTTTCTTCGTCTTTCTTACTAAACTTTAAATTATTTCGACAATGAATTAGTCGTGGGGCTATTTATATTGAATAGGTTTCAAGTGACTAAGAGTGGGAATATATTGTGTTCGAGATTCTAGCCAATTTTGTCTTACCCCACAGTACGTTGGCGATTTTGTTGGGAGAGTATAAGGATGATGTATTGTGGATTCTATGGATTTAAGTTTTGAGACTGGAAGAAAACTAACAACCATTGAGATTGTCGTGATTTCTAGTTTTTCGTTCCATTTAGTGGTTCCAGTTAAACACATTTTCTTGGCCTGAAATGGGAAATTCATGTTAATATGTCATATCCATTCGAAAATATAGTTGCAAGGTATATCCGTTCGATGCTTCATTAAAATCCTGGATATTCTTATGTTGGAAACATTCATTTGGGTCCTTAGCTAGTCTTATATCAAGGAAATTTCAATTTTAAAAACTGTTTTGAAAGAATAAAATGGATTCAAAAGTTTTGAAATTTTGGTTTCGGAAAATAGTTTTAAAAAAATATGGTTTCAATATTTTAAATCTATTCGTTTTTTAGATTTGTTAGGGATATGTATGATTTAAATAAATAATTCAATTGGCAGAAAGAAGGGAATTAGAAATGACAAGGGATATGACTCAAAACTTAAAAATGACTAATACCCATTCCTTATGATTTTTAGTATCCCTCTTTTTATATATATTGGATGATTTATCAAAATTATTACAATTTATCTCCAAGATATATGGTTTTCGACATTTTGGAACGCGAATTTTTTTTACAGTTAGATAACAAGGTAAGGTGATAATCCGTTTATATTTAATTGTGGATTTCTAGCTGAATTATTTTGGAAATTCATTAGTTGTGCCGTCGCAACATTTTGTTCAGACTACTTCGGATCTTTGGGTGCGGTTCGGAAATTATCGATTTCTAGTCTTTAATACTACCGTTATGAGGATAATTATTTTTTGGATCATGTAAAATCTTAAAAGATGACGCGAGACGATTAATATTTTTAATCTGACCTAAGGTTCAGCCTTTTCCCAAACCCATTTGACATTTGACCATTTAGCATTATATCTAGAGTGTCCAACTAGTAGATGAGTTTTGGTACGACTTGAACCTAGGACCCAACCACAAAAGTTGCATCCAAATCACCACCTTTACTTCTTTTTTTCGTCCTTCCTTTCTCATCTAACCTAACCATATTCTTATCCTTCTCCTCTTTTGTCATCGCCTCGTCTCCTCCTCTTCTACGCCAGTTTGTGTATTAGATCTTGCCACACTAGTACCCGAGAATCTAAATCCAATTTCTTCTCTCCCAACATTTCTTAGTCCATAATACCTAATTGCGCTATTTAATCTTACTCGCACCATTTAAGTCTTATCCTTAGGGAGAGATCATTGGTTGAATCGAAATAAGCAAAAAGGTCTCACTCTTTAAGGCTAAGAAAATTTGTCGTGACAGTTGAACTTGCACCGGTCCTTTGCTTTTTGTTCTTAGAATAAGATTGTTATTTGTGCTGCAACTGCCTTTGCAATATCTTGCTGGAATAGATTCTGATGAAGGCAATCATTATTTCGAAGATGAAGATTAAGCTGTCTTTGGATGGTTTTTCTAAGGAGAATCTCGATGAGATTTTAGAGGCACCGTGTTGTCTGCAAGCTTGAATGGTCTTTTTACTGACCGACTTTAAAGGTTTTGCAGTAAATCTCTTTTCTTAATGTCTGTTTTTGAGTTTGGGATTCTTTTTTCAAACTGCCCATAAAGGTGTGTGACCAATTCAACACATTATTCCATAGATGGGAAGTTATGGCTCGATTTATCTCTTGATGTGGAAAGTAATCTTCTGCTTGATCGATGGCGTAACCATTGTTTGGTGTCGCATTATATTTGATTCAGCTTGTTGTTCTTTTGTGTTGTCTCATGGAGTTACTTTCTGTAATTCACCTATCCATTTTTGTCTTTTGATAATATTAGGTGGATTTCCATGAGAATCGGTTTTGTATTAGGTTTCTTTTCTCATTGCAAATTCTCTCTTAGAAGAGATGGTGATGTGAGAGCCTCCAATAACACTAGCAACGTTTGTAACACGAGATTGAGTATTTTGCCTCCATGATATGATTAATCAAAGGATATAAAAATGGTTTGAGCTCCAATCACGGAGCATCACAGCTTGTTGTTTATAGCCATTGTTTTGGGAGTTTCGGTTTTGTCATCTTTATTGTTTTCCCTTTCCAGCGTTTGGTTCTTAGCCTGTGGTGATTTGTGCTTGTAATTTTATTGTTTGTTGTCTTTGAATCACACGACTTCTTTTTATGAGAGTTCTATGTTTGGAAATATTTATGTCATTCACGCATGCCTATTTGAATGAAATCTCATTTTCTTGTCTAAATAATAGTTATCCTAGAGTTGGAAAGAATAAAATTCTATGCTGGATAAATTCTAGTGAAGGACAGGTTTTGCGTAATTTACGTCAAATTAATCACTATTCCTTTCTAACCTAAAATGTATTGTGTTTTTTGCGTGTGATTTCAGTTTTTACATTTTTATGTGACTAACTTCCTTTTTCGCCAACATGTGTGACTTGAAACTTTTAAGTTTTCTCAAAATAAATTTTTGAAACTTTTTGCAAATGTATTTTGAAAAAAATCTTTTAACCTTTTTAAAATTTACATTTTTACTGATTTACTTTTTTTAATTTCGGTTTGCACGAAAACGTGGGTTTCGATACGGCAGTTTGTGCATGTTCAAAAATATACTCTACATTAAAATAAATGGCTTAAATGATGCAAAGTGTACGTTACAAAATTTTAATTTTTGCACAAATCTCATATGGAAAGTGAAATGGTATTAAAAAGAAAATTTCAATTTATATAAAATAAGTTTTAAAGCAGGTACCTATTTTTGTGAAAAATTTGGATTTTTGGTCACATGAAAGCCGTAAGGAAGATTTTTTGATGGTTTGTGCGGGCGTTTTAGCGGTGCAGAAGGCCGACAATGCGATAAAACGTCAACGATAACAAGGAAAAGGTTGTTTTAGCCTTGGAAACGTTGTTTCCATATCTTGCCAACAATGCGCGCGAGTTGTCAATTAACTCGTTTTACGTTTTAGAGCCTGTTTTAAGACTTCTTTAAAGTCTACAGATGGGAATTTTTCGAGTATTTTGGGGAACCGAGGTAAAAATTTCCACTGTAGGATGGGAAATGGAATATTCATCAGTGAAGAGAACGTTAAAATTCTTTGCTTGGATTTCATTTTTTCGATTTATGAGAAATTTGATAAGAAGCGATTAGATGCGTTGATGTTTTGGATGGTAGAATTTGGACGAATTTTTTTTGCTTCTCACTTCTATTCATAGATGTGTGAGGGTTATGGATGAAAAAGTATTTAAAATTTGCATTCATATAGAACTACAAGTATATTTAGGGTGTTTTGCATCATGTTTTAAAAAGCGTTTTAAAATTTTAATGCATATATAAAGGAGGATCCGATTTAGAATCGTTATGCATACATGTTTTGTGGTTTAAATGCATTATGTACACTTTGAACATGCACACTTGGTTGTAAAATGGATGTACACAAATTGGCTGTGTAGGATGTGATAAGTAGGTGTAAGAATTTCAGGACGAAATTCCTTTTAAGGAGTTGAAGATAAATAAATTAGTTTTTTAATTAGATTCAAAAATAGGAATTTCTACAAACGATGGAATTTGACTATGAAACTTGCACCGTTGTATTCGTTTTTGAATTTTGGTCAACTTTTATGTTTAAAGTTTGAAAACGGAGTCCGTATGACTACAGTTAAGGACGAAATACTTAAAACAAACGGAAATAAATAAAACGGAATATTATATATATAATATGAATTTATTTCCTTGGCCACCTCACTACCAGGTCGACCAAGCAGTCTACCATTGGCCGCGACCGCTTGGTCGACCCAGGCAGTGACAGCTACAGTTTTGCTATATAAATTATTATATAAGCAGACAAATGTTAATGGTATGGGGTCTTTCTAACACATATAAATAAAGGGTTAGACCCCCATTCTTTTCCATATATTTCTGAGTGCCGCAGCGAAGTTCTGCCATTTCCCTTTCTCCTCAAACAAATTCTAAAACAAAAATATGATCATATACAATCAAAATCAAACATAAACAATATATATTTGAAAAGGATAATCAGATTCAAGCGGAAAAGAATATGGATTAGCGTCTAGGTTCTTACTCATCAAATTTCTCCCCTATTTCTTATTTTCTTGCAAATCTACATCTCTGGAAGTATCCCCGTTTCAGAATAATAGTAGATCAATAAGAATTTAGGAATTGTAGGTCTAACAGATTCAGATTTGGATGCTTTCAGGTGATTGAGAAATTTATATAAAATGTATGCAATAACCTGATTATTTCGTTTGTATTAGATCTGAAATATATGTCTAAATATTTATCAGATCTGTTATAATTTTGTTAAATCTGAGATAATGCCTCTCAGAACTGTTTATGAATACTGTTAAATCTAGAAGAATAAAATTTGCGGCTTGAATAATATTATTATTTTGTTGGTTTACTTGACTGTTCATATTATTGCCTACAATTATGTTTAAAACATTGGTTATCGCAAACACTGTAAATCTGGAAATCAGTCCCATAAATCACTGTTAAGATGTAGTTTTATTCCAGATCAATAGTTTTGGTATTGAATGGTAATTTATTTAAATTTGGTTAAAAAGATATAGGTCTGTTTGTGTTCAGTTTTGTTTGGGTTTTAACTTAGTTATTGTAAATATGCCTTTGTGCTCTTTTTAAATAAAAAGACATTATTTGAAATCAATAAGAAATATTGTCAAAATAAAAGAAAAAGGTTGAGTAATTTCACGTACAAACACATGTTTATACAAATATATGCGTAGTTTATATCAACTTTTCCAAAAACATACATGTTACATATTTCTTGTGGTTTGAAATATGTTTATTCCCCTTTTAAATATTCTGGCACAATTTTCAATAATGACAGTTGACAGCCTTTTTGTAAGATTTACAATCTTATTACAAGATTTAACAAAAATGAAATGTTTGGTAATTGGCTTGAACTAAAGCATTAAATTTAAAAAAGAATAATAACTACGTTAACTGCACGAATATATATATATATATATGTGTGTGTGTGTGTGTGTGTGTGTGTATGTATGTATATTATCTGTCTAAATCTACGTAAACTACAATATATATATATATATATATATATATATATATATATATTATAACGATTGTTTGTGCATTTGAATTTTTTCCATTTTATGAAATTATACATGAAAATGTAATCCATGTTAAACAAAAATATACACATATATTTAATAACCATTGTAGCAATTAATGTAATGATTTGCTATAGATAAGGTCGAAAGAAATAATAACTATTGTAACCATCGTTGTTTGGGGAAAACAAATTAAATTAGGTAAGTTAGGCCTAAATTGTTACAATTTGAAATCAATTACTATGAATAAGAATTGTAACTCCAACCAAGTTAGTAAAAATTTCTTATAACATATAATATATATTGGTACAAGAGAAATCAAAGTACAAACAGAAATATTAAGGAGTTACAATAGTTAGATTAGAAATAAAAAGGGACTGATATAATAAGGACACTTCAATGTTCATTAATGTCTTAGGAAATTATGACTGTTAGGTTCATAAGTGACATTAGTTATAATCGATGGAAACAAATTACATTTAAGAGGTTAATTAGCACTTTAGGAAAATATGACCATTATTGTCATAAATGGAAATAACCCTGTTAAATAGAAATACATGAAATAAAAAGGGGATTAATGGGCATTGGTTGTCGTTTTAAATACTAAGTCCAATAAGGAAAAAAATAAATAAATATCTAGGATATGAAGAATATAACTTTCCTTATTTTATTAGTAAATCAAAAGCTAGTAATAAACGGTTAGAATTGACTTAATAGGTTAATGATGCAAGGCCAGTTGCCTTATTCGACAGAAGTCCACACTTCCAGCAGTCGAATATATGTCTAACTGATGTGAGATATCATTAACCACAGGAACCCGTGATAATAGCTAGTTTGCATACGTGGAAATATTTCGGTAAAGAGAAACTAAACGGGAATTACTCAATAACGTGGACTTCTTTGGGATAAGGTCTTAAGTAGTTAGATCCACCTATAAAAAGGTATTAAGCGATCGCGTAGCCCACCTCCCATGAATGAAAGCATTAAAGGCCACTTGGGTCCGAGCTCGATAATCTTCACGAATAGTTTCCTTCCTTGGTTGTTACGTGGCTTGGGTCGAGGGGTCCACCTGGGAATAGGTCTTCAAAGGTTTTATATGTTATTTCCATTGGGCTACCTATCCTACGGGAAATATTAAGCGAATAGGAGATTATCCAATGAAGCCGATTAGATAGTAACGAGGGGGTTAACAATATGAGGGTCTTAAATGATGTGCTATATTACCTAACCGAGTGGTCTTAAGCAGTTGCTTTCTATCTCTTACCTTATGCGTGCCGTGGATCTATATGTGTGAATGACCAAAGCCTTAAGTAGTAGGACCTATAGTTAGTGTTCTCTAGTTTATATTTTGCGTTGAGTAAACCATTAAGAGGAATTTAGTGACCAATAGGTCCACCTAATGTCTTAAGTGATCAAGAGGATCCACCTTAACTATCATTCGATTGTGAGGTGTCAAGTGGCTCTATCTATGCATAAATAACTAATCTCCGTATGATTAGTGAGTAGTTAAGAGGCGACCTCTTAGTTTTTGGTCATTAGTTAAATGTTGGTTTAAAGGATTCATAAATATATGCATAAACATTCTATCTCATTATTGTGATCCTTGGGAATGCTACCTTGGGTATTGTAGTTAGAATCGTACATCAATGTTTACAAGTTTAGGTTAGAATTACTAGTCTTAGTAGCTATATTTCTTTAGTTAAACCAAATGGTATACATCTGTGAATTGTAAACTATGTTATACTCTTCCTGTTCACCAGAACTTATTGTTCTGACCCCTCCTCATTAAAATCTCCTAGGTTTTCTCAAGAGGGTCTGGTTCTCATTGGTGTTTAAGTTTGGTTCTCGGTTGTTGTTATCTCTCATGCTCGTATTGACATGATGACTCACTTTTATAAGGTAGTTACTTGAGTTAATACTAGTTTCTCCTACTTTGTCTAGCGACCCGTCCTTTTGACCGCTCCAAGTTGGTAATTAAACCAACTTGTAACGTTCAAAATGACAGATTATTATTTATCTTACCAGGTTTAACAGAATATACACACAGAATTATAAACAAGATCAAAACGCAATATATCTCACAATGACATTTTAATAACTAATCACAGTTTTAAAAATAGAATTTACTATACAGCGGAAGACTGAAATAAATCATGTACATAAATTTAAAATAAAGTTTACATTTCAGTCGAGCCTTGCGCACGAATATGCGTGCCTCTCTCCTTGGCGAGCTGAAAAATCCTTAAGTCTGTAATACTTGGGGTCTGACCCGAGCATTCCATGCAAAAACATAAAAACTCAGGTCAGGATTAAACTTATTACAAGTAAGTCACTTCGAAATACACATAAATATAATCAATTTAATCCCAATAAATTATTTGAAATTGTTCAAATATAATAAACAGTGAATTTCTGAAACATCTTCGCTACAATCTTGCTTGTAAATAATAGCCTGAGTGGAAACAAACGACGACAACTTGCATGAAAATTCAAGAGGCGGCATGTATGTGCATTCCACGTGAATCAGAGATAACATTAGGAAATATTGGGCTAAATAATCATGAATCTAAGTAGTGCCAAAGTTCACATATTCCAGTCTTAGAATAAAGAAATAAGGGTAGACAATGTATGGTAGAAATATGCAGACCCATGCAAACCTATATAACAAACGAAATATGGGTGGAAATGCAAGGTATATTTTTTTCTTAATCAATACTAGTGGAGTATAATAACCATAAATTTCTAAACTATTCATATGAATAGATGCATCCTGTGCTCATAATATACAGTGAGATCTAGTTTACTTCATCTTACATAAGCTACTGCAACATGCATTATAGTACCAAAACAATCCATTATATAATTTCCAATTATATTAATACTATCCAAGTGCTGTCAACTCACAAAAATATATCACTACAGTGGATTACTCCTAAAGCCAGAAACAAAGGTAAGAAGGGAACACAAGAAATGCACCTTCAAAATATGTATATAGGCTAAACCGGATATAACAACAATGTTAGTCTATTTTAAAGTGAGGCGGGGTCGCTATGGATATGGGTGAAACAAGGATGAGCACGCTCACTACGGTCGGTATCTGATGTGCATGAGTTCGAGAGTGAGATAAATGAATATAGCCAGCAACAAATAATCAACAGTGCCTAAGATTTACAGGTTCATAAGTCCACTGTTTCAAATATCGCACATATCGCTTGAGATCTCCTCCGAAATCTCGTTTTGGGCTCCATCCAAAACAAAACGGCAAATATCACTCTAAATCTCCTTTTGAATATATCGCTCGAGATATTGCAATATCGAACGATATATCAATCGAGATGAAATACTGGAATTTCGTCCGAGATCTTTGTTTTTTTGGTTAAAACTTAAATCTATGCCTAAACTAGAACAATAACTGAAAACTCAAATTTAGCCACGATGAACTTTTGATATTTTACATTTTGCATGTTAAATGGCCATATTATATGTTTATATATGTTCTTTAATGCTTATGATTTTCATATTTGTCCTTTTTACATGCATGTTAACTATGAAATTATGTATTTTATGGTCCATTAATACTGAATTTTTTTAATGTTTCGTATCTGTTTTATGTTTTATGTTTAACAATATTTCTGTTTTAAGTATTTTATGATTTAGACTATGAATGATCTTTCGAAAAATAAAGTATAATAATGTTATTTTGCAATTCAAGTTTAATTTAATATGTTTTTTATAACATTCATAAAAATCATTTTGTAAAAATATTATTTTTTAACATATCATGTTCCCTGAGATTGTTCCGATACGAACTTTAAGACCTGAGATGGAAATCTGAGATGAATCCCCAAGCTAGATTCATCTCGTCCGAGATCTCCCCAGATACGAGATCAAGTCTATAAAATTCCCATGACGAAACACAACCGATATCCAAGATTTAAACCCTTGCATAAGTCACAACAACATAAACGATCACAAAACTCAAATGAGCAAAATAGGCACAAATGAAACAAGTAGCAAAACAACCCATTACTAGTTATAATCAATGGAAAACAAAGTAGAGACGCTTGGAATAAGTTTAATCGTAAGGTATACTTACAATCTTGGATGACAAAGAAGTGGAAGAGCAGGCAGATGGTGATGACTTGGATTGGCTCGCTGGAAACGGGTGTTGGGTTCGGTGATGACGCTGGTGGGTTGAACGGTGTGGTTGACTCGACCGGAGCAGCGGTAACACCGTGAGATGGCTGCGGGGTTCAGGTGGCGATGGAAACCGTGGGGCGTGGTTTCAATTTGAGAAAATTTATCTTGGCAGGAGAAATAAAAAGGGCGGTGGATTTGGGGAAAGATGAAGATAGGAAGATTGTGATAACTGAAGGGTATAACTGTTTGGCTGTGAATATAAGAAGTGCAGAGAGAGAAAATGTTGGAATTCGAAGTGAAAAATTCCAAAAGTAATGAACGTGCCCACCACTTTCTCTCCATGAAATATCCGTTCAAAAGAAATTTGTTCACCATTTTTTTTAAAACCTAATAATAATAATAATTTAAATGAGAACGTTCAGGAATTAGGTAAGTGGGGAAGATGAAAAGTGAAATGAAAAAGGTTTTATAAGAAGTGTACATATATTATAAGAAAGGATGCTACTAGTTAAAAATCTTATAGCGAAAATGTATAAAAGAATGTGTATTAAAATATTTAAAATGCGTTGAGAATAAGACTTGGAAATGAAGAGGTGTCTTCAGGTTTAGGTTGTAATGCAAGAAAAGATAATGGAAAGGTTTGAAAACGTGCGTGCATGGAAATGAAAAGATACTAATGCATTATAATACTTTGAACTGTAGTGAATGGATGGTTGTTTAAGAAATGCCAAAATATGCAAAGCTTTTTAGTTTCTTTGTGTGTATAATATGTTAGTATGTTAGGACGTGAATATAGGCAAATAAAAGAATGTGGATGACTTTATTTTGTATAAATTTCTTGCGTTTAAGGGTATGGAAATCCCAAGCGCTATGTGAACTTTAAAGACTGGTTTGCAGACCCAAAATAGCTAGAAAAATATATTGAATCAGGGACATGCTGAACTTGAATAATCTGTTTTCAAAATGAACTGTGCAAGCTATTTTAGAATTCTATGGCATACGGAGCACCAAAAATGACATATAAATAAACTATGGTGATCAACGCGATGAGATGGACGCAACGGTACATAGTTTGCAGTGCCATGACGCTTTTATCAAAAATGCGTTACAGACCCCCTTTTCTATAAAATCTTATAGCATAAGGTGGTTCGAACGTCCGAATTTCATGATAAGAAAAATGGTTTTGAATACAGTATAGTATTTTTAGTTCAAATTTACTTAAGTTCCGACAATGTCTTATTCGTAGTAATTTTAATTAACCTGAAAGGTACAAACTTGCGTATTTTCGATGAAATTAATTCCTATACTGTTTGCTCCAAATTTGGGATCAAACACCAAAGGTGTAAAAAGTTACACTTCACCGATTCGGTAAGAACATGGAACTGCGTAATCGCAAAATAAACGGATAAAAGCAAGTAAGAACACAAAGGAATTTTTATAGTGGTTCGATTCTCTATGAATCTACGTCCACTTTCAATCAATTCTCATTATGATATTCAAGCTTACAACATATGAATTTTCCCTTATTACAATCATTTCCTTCTTTTAACTCTCTTTAAGATCTAACTTCTCTTAAATTTGGTGAGGAGTTGACGGAGTCTCTAGCTTAATAATGATAGAAGTATTAATCTTCAATCCTTTAAGTTCTTTAACTCTTCTCCATGATTTTTGTAAGAGTTTTGCATTAGATCCAGATTTAGAGTGGATTAGAGAAGATATGAGATTCCTTGAATGATGTTGAGGTGATTCATCTTGTAGTTTGAATGAGATTGATGATGCTTAGATTCAATTGTAGAGAGCTCTCATGAACATTGACTTGGATTTGATCTTAATGAAGTTAGAAAAGTGTTGATGAATCCATAGAAGCCATTAGAGAAGTTGTAGATGAGCTTTGAATTTGACGGAATCTCCTTGTAGGAATGAATTTTCGCCCCCCCCCCCCAAATGAATTATGAGGGGTATTTATAGGTGATTTCAACCCGGGTGGAAATTCTGTAATTATGCTGAAAACGCCATGACTCACCACGCCATGACTTGGAACGCCATGACATCGAACGCCATGACTTGCTTGCAGCATGAATGGTTTCGTCTTTGAGGTACGTGGTATTAAAAATGCAGCACGACTCCTTTATACTATGGCGCGACATGACTGAATAATCCAAATAGTCCTTTATAGCCGTCACTTCGCATGCGACGACATGGCTGAATACAACGACATGTGATATAAATTGGAACCGTATGACTTCAATCTGTCCCTATGCCTTGGTTTGAACGCCTTAACAGCTTATGGGTCTAAATTACCTTACGATATGGATAGGCCCAACGTCTTGACTTCTTTCACGAGTTGGACTAATTACTTCAACCGTGCCACGTGAAAGCATATGCACCATGCCGTGTTCATTATGTCGTGAGACCCGTATTGTTGCCTCATTACTATCTTCTCATGTCATCATATTCATGTACACATTGCTGAGTTTAATTAATGAATTCATTTCATTTTACGGATGGAACGATCTGGTTCCCTTTATCACTCCAACCACATGAAAAATTAGAACGACATGCTGATCAGAACGTCATGGTTCATTGCGACATGAAGGTCTTCATTCAATCGACATGCTTTACGATCAAGTCTAACGACATGAATGGTACGCCGATATGAACGGATTGACTTACTACTGCCATGCTTACGTGGCTTGTGAACATTTATACGGCAAGTTTGGTCTCATTTTCTACTTGAGCAATTCTTTTGCAAGTAATGGTTCATGCTCACGGCTTGGCGTAACACCATAGCATTCCGCTGATTTAACTGAGTATGACATGAGTTTCTTGTGGCATGGAAATGGACGGTGCGACATGGGTGCAACACTGTAGTATACGACATGATCCTTGCGGGTTATCGAAGGACGACATGCAAGCTTGCGCCATGATTTAGAATGTCTTAGGCTCATGTCGTATTGACGACTTGAATCCAACTTGTGCCAACGACTTAAAATCATGTCGTGTGGATGACTATAGGATCCATGTTGTAGAAATGACATGAGTCAGTTATGTCGTGTGTCATCGTCTGTGAATACTTCTTAGTTTTGAACCGCGTTCTAAGAACGGGGTTAATATTTGCCCGTCGAAGCTTGTATTTCTCGCTTACGAGAAATGCGGGCTTCGAAACGAACATTGTAATTGGTGAGCCTTTCCTTGACCAGTCTTGTAGAACAAATTATAATCTGGATTGACTCACATCTTTATATTAATTGACTTGATATCTCGAACTCCAGTATATTTTTACTCTGGAGTGTGAATTTCTCCACGTCACCTGTTCTGCAATTAAAACAAGTGTTTGCACGATTCTTTAGACTTATACTATGTCATTGATCGCCCACATCAATAACAGATTAGAAAATCAATTATGGCGAATTCTATTTCAAATTGAATAAAGTGTTTGCATAGAATTTTTCTACTCAGTGGTTTATAACTCTCCGAATATTGTCTGTACAAATACGATATCCTAATTTGAATTCGCGTCAATGCTTAATATCAACTAGTCTGGATAATTTGACTATGGATTTTAAACGTTGCCGCTCTAATAACACCTATGATGGTGTACGACACTTCTTGATTTGTGAAATGTGTATCAGTAATTTATTCAATACTTCTCTTTAGAGAAGCCTTTGATTATTGGTGCCCCGGTTTAGGAGGACATTGTTAGCATTCATTATGAAAAGAATTTCACTGCTCAATGTTGGTCTGTCATGATGATCAGTTTTGGCATTGAAGATTCCGTTATATGTCCCATGTTTTAGTGAGGTCCTTTTAATCCCACGTCTTGTCTTTTTCTTGCGATCGAATCAACATGATGGATTTCATTGAACATTGTTGATATCTCCTACGGGGAAGTCGCTTTCTTTATGGAAAGGGGTTTTTGGTTGTTGCATGGTTTCGCAGTGCGAACTCCCGCGAGGTTTGGGTTAAGGCTGCATCGCTCCGCGCTTACGAACTCCCACGCTTCGTCTTGCTTTAGCAAGCTCTCGCGCTTCGTTTCGCGCCTACGGATTCCCGCGAACCATTAGGTTAAGGCTGCATCGCTCCGCCCTTACGAACTCCCACGCTTCTTCTTGCTTTAGCAAGCTCCCGCGCGTCGTTTCGCTCCTATGGATTCCCTCGAACCATTGGGTTAGGGCTGCATCGCTCCGCGCTTACGAACTCCCACGCTTCGTCTTTCTTTAGCAAGCTCCCGCGCTTCATTTCGCACCTACGGATTCCCGCAAACCTTTGGGTTTAGGCTGCATCGCTCCGTGCTTACGAACTCCCACGCTTCGTCTTGCTTTAGCAAGCTCCCGCGTTTCGTTTTGCGCCTACGGATTCCCGCTAACCATTGGGTTAAGGCTGCATCGCTCTGAGCTTATGAACTCCCACGCTTCGTCTTGCTTTAGCAAGCTCCCACGCTTTGTTTCGCGCCTACAGATTCCCGCGAACCATTGGGTTAAGGCTGCATCGCTCCACGCTTACGAACTACCATGCTTCTCTTGCTTTAGCAAGCTCCCGCGCTTCATTTCGCGCCTATGGATTCCCGCAAACCTTTAGTTTTTGGCTGCATCGCTCCGCGCTTATGAACTCCCACGCTTCGTCTTGCTTTAGCAAGCTCTCGCGCTTCGTTGCGCGCCTACGGATTCCCACGAACCATTGGGTTAAGGCTGCATCGCTCCGCGCTTATGAACTCCCATGCTTCGTCTTTCTTTAGCAAGCTCCCGCGCTTAGCTTCGCACGTACGGATTCTCGCAACCTTTAGGGGATGAGGTTTTTGGATCCGCGACAGCTTGTTGCTCTATTCGCCATTTGATTCGTTGGGATTTCCTTGCTCAACCGTTGAGTTGGCATTATCGGAGTTGCCTCATTTCGTCAAATCTTGAAGAAGCAAATGCCTACGGAATAGCCTGCAATGAGAAAATCATCTTTTAGCAAACTTTCATGTATATTTTGCAAGTCAGAGATTTTACACAAGCAAGCAACATTTCATTCATAGCACTTTTGTTCTGTACAATGCACGTAAACCATTATAGACTTTTTACAAGAAAGTAAAACATAGCAAAGAGTAAAGTAATGCAGAGAGGCGATAGTGATCGCTTATTCTGAGACTCAGATATTAGATCATCATCAATGGTCGTCTGTTGATTATCAGCCTTGGAGTGATCTGAGCAGACGCTACATTGCTTGGACCAGACTGATCGTTTGATGCCCCTTGCCCTTGGGGAGCTGCAGGAGGATTTGCGTCTTGAGAGTTCTTCATGAATTGTTGTAGACGGTTCTTCCTAATCAACTCTTCAATCAATGATTTTAGTTGCCTGCATTCGTTGGTGCTGTGGCCCGGTTGATTATGATACCGATAGAACTTCCCGGATTTAGTCAGATGGTCATTCATTTTTATAGGCCGAGGCTCTGGGTAATCTTCTTCGTCCTTTGTGGCAAGGTAGATGTTCTCTGGAGTGTTATTCAGAGGAGTCAACTCAGACGAGTCAAGAAGGTGAAACTTTTTATTGGATTTGTGGTCGTTTCTGTTGTTGGCTCGCTTCTGCTCCTGAGTATTCTTTTTCTCACACTGAGTAGCAGCACTTTTTGGACCTTCAAGAAGTTGGTTACCACCGATGATCTAAAGAGGTATAGGATTATCGTCCACTCTCATGTACTCCTCCGCTTTCTTATAGAACTTGTCAAGTGTAGTTGGTTCCTTCATCTTTATCCATCTTCAGAATTCTCTTGTTTTGTCTATAGCGTCGAGTAAAGCCATGAGAATTATGCGTGGCTCTGGATTCCTCACTTCAGACAAGGCAACATTGAATCGACTGAGGAAGGCTTTGACAGTTTCCCCTGGATTCTGTTTCATTGCTGAAAGTGTTATGGCATCCTTAGCTTTAGTAGCGTACATGCGGAACTGCTCCTTGAACTTTTTGGTTTGGTCAGAGAATCGATCGATAGACTTGGGTGGCAGCTTTATGAACCGTAGTGATGCAGCACCTTCTAAGTAGAGAGGAAAGTACGTGCATCTCACCTCATCGGTCACCTTAGCTGCACTCATATGCCATTAACATTCGAATAGGAAGTAGTTCGGATCAACGATACTGTTGTACGGAGGCAGAGTTGGAGGATTGAACTTCTTCGGACATTCTGCTTCAAGGATTCTTTCGGTGAATGGAGTCCTATCGGGAGAGAAGTCCCATTCTCTTTCATCGTCCTTGCCAGCTTGATTCTTTTTCATGGCTCGTTCTATCATGTCCAAAATGTATTCTTTGGTGCTATGGCAATCTGTGAAGCTGAGCTCTTTACCGAACGTTTGTCTAAGCATATGATCTCGATTAGAGAGCTTAGGCCCTTTACCTTCTCGACGAAGAGGTGCCCCCGTGATAGGATTAGCGGCTTTTCGAGCATTCGCTTTGGAATGGTCCTTTGCTTTTGATCTCAAATTCTCAATGTTAGCTTCGTCCCTGTCACTTACCCAATCATAATCGTCTTCCATATTGTCATTGTGGTTATGATTGGAAGTGGGCGATTTATCATTTTCCTCGAGATCCACATGCACCTATGAAGGAGGTGGATTTGATCGAGCACTAAGAATGGCGTCTAGTTTCTCCATCATCATTTTAGTAGAGGCATCCACTCGGTTGTTGTCATTGGCAATAACGACTTTTAATTCATTTCTAGTCACGCCAGCTCCACTTATCGAGTTTTCACCAACATCGAAACGGTTAGTGAGTGGTGTTTCTTCATTAACAACATTATCGGCTTCTACCACGGTTTTGCTAGTGGTCTTCTTAGATTTGGCCATGATTTCGGAGAAGGATGCGGCTTAGAACTTCAATGCGAGTCTCTTAACCTCGTGAGAGTGTGAGAGAAGGTAGGAGATGCGAACACGGCCCCACGGTGGGCACCAAATGTTTGCTCCAAATTTGAGATGAAACACCAAAGGTGTAAAAAGTCATACTTCACCGATTTAGTAAGAATATGGAACCGAGTAATCGCAAAATAAACGGATAAAAACAAGTAAGAACACAAAGGAATTTTTATAGTGGTTCGATTCTCTATGAATTTACGTCCACTTTTAATCAATTCTCATTATGATATTCAAGCTTACAACATATGAATTTTCCCTTATCACAATCATTTCCCTCTTTTAATTCTCTTTAAGATCTAACTTCTCTTAAATTCGGTGAGGAGTTGACGGAGTCTATAGCTTAATAGTGATAGAAGTATGAATCTTCAATCCTTTAAGTGCTTTGACTCTTCTCCATGATTTTTGTAAGAGTTTTGCATTAGATCCGGATTTAGAGTGGATTAGAGAAGATATGAGATTCCTTGAATGATGTTGGGGTGATTCATCTTGTAGTTTGAATGAGATTGATGATGCTTAGATTCAATTGTAGAGAGATCTCATGAACATTGACTTGGATTTGATCTTGATGAAGTTAGAAAAGTGTTGATGAATCCATGGAAGCCATTAGAGAAGTTGTAGATGAGCTTTGAATTTGACGAAATTTCCTTGCAGGAATGAATTTTCGGTCCCCCACCCTCAAATGAATTATGAGGGGTATTTATAGGTGATTTCAACCCGGGTAGCAATTCTGTAATTATGCTGAAAACACCATGACTCACCGCGCCATGACTTGGAATGCCATGACATCAAACGCCATGACTTGCTTGCGGCATGAATGGTTTCGTCTTTGAGGTATATGGTATTAAAAATGCGGCATGACTCCTTTATACTGTGGCGCGACATGACTGAATAATCCAAATAGTCCTTTACAGCTGTTACTTCTCATGCGACGGCATGGCTGAATTCAACGACATGTGATATAAATTGGAACCATATGACTTCAATCCGTCCCAACGTCTTGAGGTGAACGCCTTAACAGCTTACAAGTCTAAACTACCTTGCGATATGGATAGGCCCAAAGTCTTGACTTCTTTCACGAGTTGGACTAATTACTTCAACCGTGCCACGTGAAAGCATATGCACCATGTCGCGTTCATTATGTCGTGAGACCCGTATTGTTGCCTCATTACTATCTTCTCATGTCGTCATGTTCATGTACACAGTGCTGAGTTTGATTAATGAATTCATTTCATTTTATGGATGGAACGATCTGGTTCCCTTTATCACTCCAACCACATGAAAAATTAGAACGACATGCTGATCAGAACGTCATGGTTCATTGCGACATGAAGGTCTTCATTCAATCGACATGCTTTACGATCAAGTCTAACGACATGAGTGGTACGCCGATATGAACGGATTGACTTACTACTGCCATGCTTACGTGTCTTGTGAACATTTATACGGCAAGTTTGGTCTCATTTGCTACTTGAGCAATTCTTTTGCAAGTAACGGTTCATGCTCATAGCTTGGCGTAACACCATAGCATTCCGCTGATTTAACTGAGTACAACATGAGTTTCTTGTGGCATGGAAATGTACGGTGCGACACGGGTGCAACACTGTAGTATACGACATGATCCTTGCGGGTTATCGAAGGACGACATGCAAGCTCGCGCCATGATTTAGAATGTCTTAGGCTCACGTCGTATTGATGACTTGAATCCAACTTGTGCCAACGACTTAAAATCATGTCGTGTGGATGACTATAGGATCCGTGTTGTAGAAACGACATGAGTCAGTTATGTCGTGTGTCATCTTCTGTGAATACTTCTTAGTTCTGAACCGCGTTCTAAGAACGGGGTTAACATATACTATGTTTAATTAGATGCATCTCAAATATAATTTTTTTGGGCTTTTATCTTTAATTTACATTTTTATTTTATTTGAGATATATCGGTTGCTGGTACCGCAAATAATATTCAAAAACTGATTCGAACGAAGCGACTAAACTTTGACGTTTTCAATATAAAATTATTTAAATCACATCTAAATGAAAACAAAAAATTTCAAACATCAATATTTCATTATAAATTGATTTCATGGTTTAAACCAATACATTCTAAGTTACGTTTATCGTTAAATTCTTATTTTAAATCCGTTTAAAATCAGTAATTAAATTAAGTTCAATAACTTAAATGGCCAAAATTAATGGGATGTTACAGTCTACCCCACTCAGAACTTTTCGTCCTCGAAAAGGAAAGTTTTCTAAAAAAATATATTCTTATGTATATAACAAAATACTCTTACTTTTACAAATTTTTACTAAGTTTAGAACAAAATAAATTATAGTATTTCAAATTCGAGAATTTGTCCTTATAATATTAATTAATTTTATCTTTTATAAATCTGTTTATTAAATTTACAATCTTGATTTCAAACACTTTTATTAAAGTTCGAGTTTTCTTATAGTCAAAACTTAAATTTTTATAACAAACCTTAAATTTTGAAAATATGATTCTAGTGTTTGAAAATAACTTTTGAAATTAGAAATAAGTACTTTTTTTTTAAATTTCAAAGATGTTTTATTTCTCAAGACATTTAAAACTTTTCTTTCTTAGTTTACTATGTTGGAGTTATATAAATTTAATTGCAGGTTATTGATTTGTTATTTAATGATTGAAAATACTTGATAACTCGAAGTTTAACAAGTTTACTGTCGTTCTTACAGACATTAGGCATACACTGGCCAGGCGCACGACTAAAATCTATGAGTACCAAATATACTTGTTTCAACTCCCTATGAAAATACTTAAAACATTTGAAATAAATATGGAAAATACGTTCCCCCATGGATTGCGGTTATTCGGCGGTTATGCTACTATCCCAGTAGAATCGCTTGTAATTATAGTTATCACACGCCTCGAATTTCTCCATGCTTGTCACCATAGATCGCAGTTACGTGGCGGTTATGCCACTATCTCAGTGGAATCGCTTGTAATTGTAGGCATCGTTCCCCCATTGAATTTCGCTATGTTGTCTAGATCGCAGTTACGCAGCGGTTGCGCCATTATCCCAGTGGAATCGCTTGTAACTGTCGGCATCGCGCCCCTTGAATTACGCTAGAATCAACGTGATCCCACTTAGTGGGATTCCAATATCAATGGATACTCCAATCAACGAAGCACCAATGTAGCTACGATTCTCAATTTCCAGTGGACACTTTAAATGGGTGCCAATGCAACCCCTCTCATTAGGAATTACGAGTTTCAGTGGAAGTTACTTCCCATATCTTCATTTCGAAAACATATAGACTATATATATATACACACTTCATTTCATGTATATCGCACTTACATAAATAACAATTTACATAAGATTTTCTTTCTCAACATCACGTTTTCAAATATATCATTCATACATAGATTCCATTATATAAGGTTTTACTTTAAATCAATTACCTTCTAAATCAATAGATTTCGAATTAATCATAATGCTTATAACAGTCTTCCATATATATATATATATATATATATATATATATAAGGTTCGAAAACTTCATATCAAATAATTCAAGTCAAAGATTTCCAAAGTTTCCGTTTTAATATATATTTAATTTTGATTTCACAATCGATTTGATTTTAAATATCGTTTCAATTCTAGTTCATATGATCAATTCATTTTCCAAACTTCACATTAGATTTGGGTTCCATATCACAATTGTAATAACCCGGAAATTCTGAGCCAGTTTAATTTTTTTTTATTTTGGCAAATTTAGCGAATTTTGAATATTTAAAATAGATTATTTTAAATGATATCGACGAGAAATTTATTTTGAATATAATTCGACGTATATATTTATATACGTCGTCGTTATAATATATATAATTATATATAATTATAAATAGAATTGAAAATGGCGCGGTAGTTCGATAATTCGATTTCAAACTTCAATTGAATGTACCGGGTGCAAAACAATCCGGATTTTAGTGAAACCAAAAGCATTAGGATCTATTTGATAATATCTTTCCAATGAATCCGACAAATCAAAATTTCATAGCGGGAATCAAAAGATATGTCCAGTTGAAAATTCTGAATAGTCGCTATGGAATTCAGGCCCTTAAAAATGGGAATTTTGCAAACGACCTCGGATTTCGACGAAACCACTTTTGTCGGATCCGTGATGTCAAATTATTGCTAGATTCCAAATTTCATAATTTTTCGAATCAATATGTGAGCGTGGCAAAGGAAAACGCGTTTGACCAGTTTCAGTTGGTTTTAATCGACTGGAAAATAGCCATTTTTCTAACGGTCTCAGAATTTGACGAAATTAGTTTTGTTAGGACCGTATCGTCAATACGAAGCTAGAAATAATTTTTCTGTAATTTTCGGGGTCCGTATGTGGCCCCGGTAAATTGAAATGCACGTTTAAATTCAATATATACTGAATTATATTTTGATTTCGGCGGAAACTGATCGTAACAAGCGAATTAGCTTACGAAACATATCCCATTGTGTTCGGAATGGAGGTAATTAGCTGGGGGCGACAGTCGTTGGGTGTCGTAAGGAATTAGAGGGAAAGGTCACAAGAGGAGAATTAAATATTATAAATAAATAAAATATAACTTCCCCTTTTACATTAACATCCCCCCCCCACCCCCCCCCGTTCATTTTCTCGTGTAAACCTCCCAGGCCAAAATCAAAAATCAAAACCCGCCCCTCCCCCTCTCTCGATCGTCGGGCCACCACCGGAGGGCACCACCACTGTGACGGCAGGGAATTTCGCTCGGTCCGAACCAGTCGCTAAACCGATCCTGACCGTTCGAAACGCCCTATCGTTTGAGAACAGGACAAAACAGAACACATACAAAAGAACATTTCATTGTATATTACAACAATGCATCAGATTATAAGAATATACAGAGTATAAATGAATAAATTACACAGAAATATTAGAGATTTAAATTACATTTAAATACATCGCAGCGGAAAATAATACAATACACAACAAGAAGAAGATATACGGATACAAAGCTTTCCGGATATCGTTCCAGCTGTAAACCAGGATCCTATGAATATAAATCTGCAAAACCAAAACTACTAGCTGCCCGTGTCAAAATAAGGGCACCCAGAGTTTAGGTTAAAACAATAAACTACAGGTCAGTCATGTGACTGGTGTGAGAACTAAAACAGTTATTATCTTTATTTTCAAAGTTAGGTAAATCAAGGGACCACGCCGTATAACACGGAACGGGTTTCCTCCCAAGAATACCAGTGCATAAAACAAACAGCGCAATGCTAAATAAAGAAAAATGAAGCTGTTATAAGACCCAGGTCCCATCACACAATGCAACGCAGCCGAGGATAGGGTTTTCCCTTATAACAGCCAAAGAATGCTTGATACGTTTAAAACAAATCATTTGATACTATTATAAGTGCATAATGTATAAAACACTTCAAATCATAAGTATCAATCATAGGCGGCATAAGCGCCCCATCCCACTATGTCACCATATATAGGTTTACAAATAAAACCGCAAAGTCACGTATTTGGAAATTGGATTTCCGTCTATGAACCGAGGCCAGGGATCGTCCTCTACCGATTCGAGACAATCTAGCCTACCATGTCTCAGGAACAGCCGCAACTGCCCCCTGGATCGTCAGGGCCGGTCCACCGATGTGGATTATTATGCCTGAACAATACGTCTCCCCGCCCTTTGGGGCGCAAACGAGCCAACGAATGACTCCATCGGACCCGGATCGTCCGATCAAACCGAGGCGCCTCGCAACAGCAACAACCACATAAGTCAAACTCGTCAGGGCGTGTAAAACCACTGACGCCACTTTTAGCTAGAAAGAAACGCAAGCCCTCCCTGAGGTCCGTCTCCCGTTTTTGGTTCATACCGGGTGTGAAACACGCGAGGTAAACGTTACACAAAGCCACGCCACAAAGGCCGTGCTTTGATCATCACCACAAGACTTTG
>JASFAX010005547.1:0-35608 GCA_030737875.1 Allium sativum
AATAGCGGAAGAACAACACACTTTATTTCATAGAGTCAAATACGTGTTACAACAACATCCTTTCCAAAAACATAACATAACACTTTCATAATCTGTCTTGAGTACATTATTTAAAGAAGCATAAATAAAACATAGATAAACTGCAAAAGCCCCATAATGGATTGTCCAAAGCCATAGTTCAAAACAGGAAAGTCCAAGCAATACATTTCTCTTCTTCAAGATGGATGTTGAGGTTGGTCAAGCTGCTGTGTTCCCTCCCTGAGGACCTGGGGGGGGGGGGGGGGAACGGAAGAAAGAAGACGAAAGAAAAGTAGAGTCAGACATAAAGCCTGAGTAAGTCTAGTACTATTTTGTCTATGAATAAAGAACTGGGTATGATAAGTATAAACAAGAAGTGGAAAGGTACTTTAAACTTGGTTAAGTTGTCTAGGGTCGAATATACTATCGTACCCCATGTAAATCTCTGAACCCATATAAACTAGTTTCCAATTGGCACCCCATAATCAGGGTGATGTGATCCATTCAATGATGATCGGCTCCTACTCGCATAGTTACATGTGTCTTACGGCCCCCGATGTCTGTAGTTACCTATGCTGGTCCCACCATGGGGTGTATCAAGTCCCATAGTGGCAACCCGACACAACCTTAGAGTGCACAGGTATGCTACTGGTGTCCAGTGCCTTATTTTTCTGCGCCGGAGTGTGTGCACGCCCGCACTCCGTTAGAACCTAAACTGCTACACCACCGCCGTCGCTTTGACCTCTTACAATCAGCCCAGTAATCGTGCCCCACCCTGCCTAGTTTCAGGGTATCCTGATACACCTTTTAGGGTTACTGCTGAAAAGGGTCCCCCGCGTTACTAGGTTTTCTATCTCTAGCCAACATGCTAAGTTGGTTAAGTGTTTCCTAACCTAACCCCACCAGTCCGTTTAGTTTAGCATGTTCCATTTTGATTAAGTCTTTAGTTCACTTAATCCTAACAATCCTGACTCAGCCTTAATTGTCTTATTAAGGCCCTGACCTCTCACATTAGACAGGTATTGTTGTGGCTGCCTGTTGCCGGTTGGTTCCGGGCAGTCTTACGCCACAACTCAGTCTAACCTCGGGTCCTTGCTGGGCTCCATGTTTAACCTCCCACATTGGATAGGTATTGTTGTGACTACTGGACAACCGGGCGGTTCCGGGCAGGTTTACATCACAACTCAATCCAACCTCGGGTTAAACACATCGTATGTTCTACATTTACATATCTTGTCATTCTTCTTTATTTCTTATATGTAAATATTTGCGGCCCATTATTAAGTTAATGGTGTAAAGGTTACACCAATCACGGGCCCAACCCATACTTGAATTTGGGCCCTTCTATTTTATATTTTCATTCATTAATTAATTTTTAACCCAACGTTATTTTCCCCCGTTTTACACGTCCGTTTATATATATATTGGGCTTAGCCTTTTAAAGCCCAATTTAGCCATGCGAAAAGGGGAGGCTTATGGCGTATACACAAAGAGGGGAAGGTGAGCGCATGAACTTGCAATACGACGTTGGAAATACAAAATAGAAATTGGTGTACTTGCATAGTGGTAACATAGGTGACATGAATCAAAGCATGTGAACTTGCATAGGTTTAACTACAACATGAACCTATATTCTTATTTAGGCATAATGTCAAACATAAGCATGTCATAAATATTCCTAGCATAAGCATAGCATAATGTCAAACATAAGCATGGCATAAATACTTTTAGCATAAACACGGCATAATGTCAAACATAAGAATGGCATAAGTAAAGTTAAATTTGTTCATGGCATAAACATAAACAAGTCATGTTCATAAGGTTTCTACATGTTTACAAAGGGGATACTTTGTTACTAACACAGAAGCATAGATCAACTAAATTTTGGTTTAAGTCTAATCACATAACGATAGTATAAATATACTTATGCATAAATATTTCTAAACATGGTGTTTGCTTTAAACTTGCAAAAAGGGATTTTTGAGTCTAACCTAGCCATGTCTCTCATATGTCATCATATAATTCTTGTAAACAAGATAGACTTAATCATGGATTTCAATTATGCCAAATATCATTCATAGCCTAGCCATATTCATAAGTTTGCAAAAGCATGACTTAATACATGGATTATGGTGTCAAAATTCCAACATAGTTTCATATGAACTATAACAACCAAACTTGTTTCAATTACTTGCAAAATGATTTATGCACAAAATATACATCATGACGACATAATAACAAAGCCCCAAACTCGCATGAATTTCAATCAACTACATACATGTAGCTTCAACATAGATTACATAATTTGCGCAATATTCCAAACGTATACTTGCATAGAACTACCGCATGTAGTTCTTTATAATGAATAACATAATTTTGCACAAATATGAACTACTTTATTATCCCAATTCAAGCATACAAATCAATACAATTGTTTATTCATACCAAAGTAATACTCTACTTACAATGGTTGCGGCGAATTCTCAAATTAAGAGATATGATTCCTTTGTTGAATTGATTGGATTAAGGTTACTTGAATTGCTTTAGGCTTTAGAACTTTCTTCCTAATTCCCTCTCTAGTTGGCGGCTATTCTTAGTCGTTCCTCAGCAACATGGCGGCTATGTTCTTAATTTGAATGAATAGATTAGGGTTTAGTCTAGGGTTGTTTATATAGAGGTTAGGAATTGATTAGGACCCTTGATGTTGCTTGGATTGATCATAGCCATTCATTAGATAGAGAGACCAATTAGAACTTGCCACCTAGCCCTAGTGACAAAGCAGACCACAGAAATTCGACCAAGCACAGACCTGGCCAGCCAGGTTGACTGGGCTCGACCAGGTCGACACCCCTGTCGACAGGGCTGTCGACAGCCCTGTCGACATGGGTAGCCCAGGTCGACAGCCCAGTCGACCTGGGTGGCCTAGGCGGGTGTTTATCCGCCCTGGCCCACTGGGCCCGATTTTTAATTATTTTATTCTGTTTGAATTTTAAATTTAATTCAAAACTTCCGAAGGCCATATCTTCTTCATACGGACTCCGTTTTTCGAAAACTCGGACTCTATTTCGCGTATTTTTTCGAGACGAACGCAATGGCGTATCCCGTTTCCCTTAATTCTTTGATTTCAAATTAGTTATAGAATTTTCGGGGTGTTACATTCTCCCCCACTTAAAAAGGATTTCGTCCCCGAAATCTTCAAGTTAGGAGGAATGTATATCCTAACATCCAATCATCCATCTACTCATCCATCAAACACGAGCATCCATTGTCCTTAAAAGATTTCTAATGCTTCATGATCATATGCGAAGTGTGTGTGTACATGTACTTATCTAATGCAAAATCAGGCGGTCCACTGATTCAGTTGACCTCCTTAATGCGGATTATGTAAGTGCCATGAATCCATTATGTATGCAAATTTTCCTATTCATGATTCTACATGAGTGCACAATCATTCAATACAAATGCAACATCCACATGACAACACATTAAAGTTCAACCATATACGAATACAAACATATATGCATATGCAATATGAAGTGACTGAGCCGATCTAAAACCTAGATTGTGTGTGTATATGCAACCACGAGCAACCACTAGCAATCACTTGCAACCACTTGCAACCATTCATACATAACATGTTTCAATTACATGTTTCCATCCAAAGAGTTTCTACCTAAAAGATACGGTCGAGGAAATATGCCTAAAAAGATGGATAAAAGCGCAACTTAAGGAAAAAGAAAGATCAAGGATGTACCCTCGAACAGAAAAGGGTAAGCAGTACGTATTCTAGCTTCAGTTTCCCAAGTCGCGTCTCCCTCGGCGTCGCTCCACTGAACTTTGACGAGCTTAACTTCGCGGTTGCGTAGCTTCTTCACTTCCGTTCCTAAGATGCGGGTTGGAACTCTTCTTATGGTTGCTTCGCGTTCCACTTCGGCCTCTTCGAGGATATTTGGCTCTACCACTTCGGCTGACTCATGCAGACATTTTCGGAGATGTGAAACGTGAAAAACGTTGTGGACTCCAGCCAACTTCTCGGGTAGCTCTAATCTATAAGCCATTTTCCCAATTTTCTCGATAATAGGGAATGGCCCTACGAACCTTGGTGCCAGTTTTCCTGTGGTTCCAAAACGAACAACGTTCCTTAGCGGTGATACCTTGAGAAAAACTCTGTCTCCAACTTCAAATTCAAGGTCGGTCCTTCTCTTGTCGGCGTAGGACTTTTGTCTGTCTTGGGCCGTCTTCATCCTTCTTTGTATTAAGTCAACTTTCTCTGAGGTCTCTCGGATCATATCTGGTCCAAGTATGAGCTTATCCGTGGACTCCCACCAACAAGTGGGCGATCGGCACGGTCTTCCATATAAAGCTTCGAAGGGCGCCATTCCGATGGTTGCTTGATAGCTGTTGTTGTAGGCGAATTCTACTAAAGGAAGGTGGTCTTCCCATGTCCCTCCGAAGTCAAGGACGCATAGTCTTAAAAGGTCTTCCAAAACTCTGTTCACTCTCTCTGTTTGGCCGTCGGTTTGGGGATGATAGGCTGTGCTCAAGCATAACTGCGTTCCTACTGCTTCTTGCAGACTCCGCCAAAACTCACTGGTGAAGATGGGGTCTCGGTCACTAACAATGCTAGACGGTATTCCATGGAGTCGAACGATTTCCTTGAGGTAAAGTGATGCTAGGGATGAGGCAGTTCTTTTACTTTTGATAGGTAAAAAGTGGGCGCTTTTAGTAAGCCTATCCACTATTACCCAAATGCTAGTGTTGCCTCTCCTAGACCTAGGCAGCCCATCGATGAAGTCCATTGAGATGCTATCCCACTTCCACTGCGGGACCTCCAGAGGATGTAGTAGTCCGCCAGGCTTTTTCTGTTCCGCCTTAACCTGTTGGCACACCATACATTTAGAAACGAATTCTGCCACGTCCTTTTTCATGCCATTCCAAAAGAAAGTCCTTTTTATGTCTTTGTACATTTTATCCCCGCCTGGGTGTATCGACATCTTGGAGTGATGTGCTTCCTCGAGAACCTTCTTTATTAAATCGTTTGTCTGTGGGATGCATAGTCTTCCGTCTCGCCTTAGTAAACCTTTATCGCCAATGGAGTATCTATTGTGGTGACTTGAAGTCTCACCCCTAATTAGCCTATCAATTATTTCCACAAGCTGAGGGTCTTCGCGTTGTGCTGTCCCTACTGAATCCACTAAAGTTGGGCGCACTTCGAGAGATGCTAGCAAGCCTGGTACGAAATCGGAGGAAGGCCTAAAGTCGAAGCTGGCTATAAACTCTAGGCTTTGTCTTTCAACAAATAACGGGCTTAGGGTCAATTTCTTTCGGCTCAACGCATCTGCCACTACGTTGCCTTTGCCCGGAGTGTAGGAGATTTCGAAATCGTACGAGGCAAGAAACTCCATCCATCTTTGTTGCCTCAAGTTAAGATCCTTCTGCGAGAAAAGATATTTCAACGACTTATGGTCAGTGTAAAGTTCGAACTTCTCACCTAGGAGATAGTGTCGCCAAGACTTGAGTGCAAAGACAATGGCGGCTAACTCAAGATCGTGGGTTGGGTAGTTCTTTTCGTGCACCTTCAACTGCCTCCCGCCATAAGCTACTACCCTTCCTTCTTGCATTAAGACGGCGCCTAGCCCTGTCCCACATGCATCCGTATAAACAGTGAACATCTTGCTCCCATCTGGCAGCGTCAAAACTGGGGCTGTTGTAAGAGCCCTTTTCAGTCGTTGGAAAGCAAACTCGCAATCCAAATCCCAATTGAACGCTAGATTCTTCTTGGTCAATCTCGTGAGCGGAGCTGAGATTTTCGCAAAATCCCTTATGAACTTTCGATAGAAACCCGCTAGTCCTAGAAAGCTTCGGACCTCAGTTGCATTCCTTGGTGTCTTCCAATCTTGTACCGCCACTACCTTCGTGGGGTCCACTGCTAACCCTTGTTTGGATACTATGTGCCCAAGGAACCTCACCTCTTCTCTCCAAAAGTGGCATTTGGAGAACTTGGCTTTTAGTTGATGGACTCGCAAAGTTTCCATGATTGCCCTTAAGTGCTGAGCATGTTCCTCTTCATTCTTTTAGAAGATAAGGATATCATCTACGAAGACCACTACGAATTTGTTGAGGAAATCTCTAAATACCCTACTCATCAGGTCCACGAAGTAAGCAGGTGCATTTGTCAAGCCGAAAGGCATGACAAGCCATTCAAAGAAGCCGTCTGGGGTTCTGAACGCCGTTTTATCGATGCTATCTTCAGCCACCCTTAGCTGATGAAAACCGGTTGCTAAATCGAGTTGGGAGAAAACAGACGCCCCTACAAGCTGGTCAAATAAATCGTCAATTCTAGGGAGAGGGTGCTTATTCTTTTTCGTTAGCTTGTTGAGCTCCCTATAGTCAACACATAGACGGAGTGAACCATCCGCCTTTGTAGCGAACACCACTGGAGCGCTCCATTCAGAAATGCTCCTCCTAATGAACCCCTTTTCTAGAAGCTCTTTAATCTGTTTACTGAGCTCTTTCCTTTCTCGTGGAGCCATATGTCTAACCGGCAACGCAACGGGCTTTGCATTATCTACAAGATATATGCGGAAGTCTATTTCCCGCTTTGGAGGCAAGCCCTTCACCTCTTCGAAGACATCCGGATATTCCCGGACCACTCTAACTGATTGCAAATTTTCAACGGAGGCATCTAGCGATTCAAGATAACTAAGCATAACCGCATACGAGGGATTACAAGAAATTTCCAAAGTATTACCGAGCTGGGTTAGGAGCCTAACAACCCTTTTCTCACAATCAAGGATGGCCCCATTACTGGATAGCCAATCCATACCCAAAATCAAACCATACCCCGAAAAGCCCAAAACAAAGGCACTACATTGAAATTCTACGCTTAGAATAGTGATTTTCAATCCCACACAGATCATAGACAAATGAGCTGGGCCCCCAATTGGGTTTGAAACAATTAAGGGGTCCTCTACCATACTAGTTTCTAGGTGCAGAGATTCTACTAAAGCAGACGAGATAAAGGAGTGTGATGCGCCGGAATCAAATAAAGTGCGAACGGGGTGATCATAGAGATAAATTACGCTTTCTACAGAAGTATTTATACCTCGCTGTTGCAATGGTGGCGCTTTTAGCACATGAACCTGTGCCCTTGGGGTGGATCCAGCGCCCTGCCCCTGTCCTCGTTTCTTTGGGCAGTCCTTAGCCCTGTGGCCTGTCTGACCGCATGAAAAGCACCCACCATTCTCCTTGGCCTTCTTTTTCCGGCAGTCCTTTACTAAGTGCCCCACTTTGCCACAGAAATTACACTTCCTCTTCTCTTTGTTGCCTTTCCCGCCCTTCTTAAAGTCTGTCTTCTTGGGCTGCAAACCCTCTTTCTTCTTGCCCTTATCCTCTTCATTCAGCAATGCCATTTGCACCAATCTTTCATACGTGGCTCCCATGGGTATATGGGTCATGGCCAAACTGTGTAATGGCTCATTCAACCCTTTGACGAAACGGAGAGCCTTCTTGTGCGGGGTGTTGACTAGGTCAAGCCCAAACCTAGCCAGCTCATCGAACTGATTCAAATACTCTCTGACTGTCTTGTCCCCTTGCTTAAGAAATAAGAATTTTTCCAACTGCAAACTTCTTTCCGCATCTGAGAGAAATTTAGTCTCAAACCTTGCCCTAAAGTCCTCCCACGTCTCCACTGGTCTTTCAGCATTAGTGACTTCCCACCAGTAGGAAGCCTCGCCCTTCAATAGCCACACCGCCAGTTGTACTTTTTGCCTATCCTCTACCTCAAAGATGATGAATAGGTCCTCAGTTTCTTTCAGCCAATTTCTAGCTGCCACGAAGGACTCAGTTCCATGGAAATCCCTTCCTCCCATAGCTTTAAAATCTTTACATATCTTAGCAAACGTGTTTCCCCGAGGAGGAGGTGGAGGAAAAGGTGCCGCTGCAGCTGGATGATTTCCGGCAGCTGGGGGAGGAGGAACGGTAAGACCTGGCTGAGTGGCCCTTGCTTCTAAGAACCGTCTAAACCAACCAGGTATTGGTACCTCTTCTGGCAAGTTAAGATCTTGGGACATGCTGAAACAAAAAGGATAGATTCAAAACGAAGGATAAGAGATAGTACCTATGGCTTTGGGGAGTGGACTTTGCCTTTTAGAATAAAATAATATTTTTCTTTTAAAAATGCTTCTTTAAATTTCCTTTTTGAAAATAATTTTTCAAAACTTTTTATCTTATCTGGTAAACCTATGCTCTGATACCAAGTGAAACACCCCACCTCCGTTAGGGTCACTCTCAAAGGGAATGCCCTAATTTTGGTGGAGGTTTATAAGTACAAGTCACAGATATACAAGACAGATATAAGAACACATATTTGTAAATAGCGGAAGAACAACACACTTTATTTCATAAAGTCAAATATGTGTTACAACAACATCCTTTCCAAAAACATAACATAACACTTTCATAATCTGTCTTGAGTACATTATTTAAAGAAGCATAAATAAAACATAGATAAACTGCAAAAGCCCCATAGTGGATTGTCCAAAGCCATAGTTCAAAACAGGAAAGTCCAAGCAATACATTTCTCTTCTTCAAGCTGGATGTTGAGGTTGGTCAAGCTGCTGTGTTCCCTCCCTGAGGACCTGGGGGGGGGGGGGAACGGAAGAAAGAAGACGAAAGAAAAGTAGAGTCAGACATAAAGCCTGAGTAAGTCTAGTACTATTTTGTCTATGAATAAAGAACTGGGTATGATAAGTATAAACAAGAAGTGGAAAGGTACTTTAAACTTGGTTAAGTTGTCTAGGGTCGAATATACTATCGTACCCCATGTAAATCTCTGAACCCATATAAACTAGTTTCCAATTGGCACCCCATAATCAGGGTGATGTGATCCATTCAATGATGATCGGCTCCTACTCGCATAGTTACATGTGTCTTACGGCCCCCGATGTCTGTAGTTACCTATGCTGGTCCCACCATGGGGTGTATCAAGTCCCATAGTGGCAACCCGACACAACCTTAGAGTGCACAGGTATGCTACTGGTGTCCAGTGCCTTATTTTTCTGCGCCGGAGTGTGTGCACGCCCGCACTCCGTTAGAACCTACACTGCTACACCACCGCCGTCGCTTTGACCTCTTACAATCAGCCCAGTAATCGTGCCCCACCCTGCCTAGTTTCAGGGTATCCTGATACACCTTTTAGGGTTACTGCTGAAAAGGGTCCCCCGCGTTACTAGGTTTTCTATCTCTAGCCAACATGCTAAGTTGGTTAAGTGTTTCCTAAACTAACCCCACCAGTCCGTTTAGTTTAGCATGTTCCATTTTGATTAAGTCTTTAGTTCACTTAATCCTAACAATCCTGACTCAGCCTTAATTGTCTTATTAAGGCCTTGACCTCTCACATTAGACAGGTATTGTTGTGGCTGCCTGTTGCCGGTTGGTTCCGGGCAGTCTTACGCCACAACTCAGTCTAACCTCGGGTCCTTGCTGGGCTCCATGTTTAACCTCCCACATTGGATAGGTATTGTTGTGACTACTGGACAGCCGGGCGGTTCCGGGTAGGTTTACATCACAACTCAATCCAACCTCGGGTTAAACACATCGTATGTTCTACATTTACATATCTTGTCATTCTTCTTTATTTCTTATATGTAAATATTTGCGGCCCATTATTAAGTTAATGGTGTAAAGGTTACACCAATCACGGGCCCAACCCATACTTGAATTTGGGCCCTTCTATTTTATATTTTCATTCATTAATTAATTTTTAACCCAACGTTATTTTCCCCCGTTTTACACGTCCGTTTATATATATATTGGGCTTAGCCTTTTAAAGCCCAATTTAGCCATGCGAAAAGGGGAGGCTTATGGCGTATACACAAAGAGGGGAAGGTGAGCGCATGAACTTGCAATACGACGTTGGAAATACAAAATAGAAATTGGTGTACTTGCATAGTGGTAACATAGGTGACATGAATCAAAGCATGTGAACTTGCATAGGTTTAACTACAACATGAACCTATATTCTTATTTAGGCATAATGTCAAACATAAGCATGTCATAAATATTCCTAGCATAAGCATAGCATAATGTCAAACATAAGCATGGCATAAATACTTTTAGCATAAACACGGCATAATGTCAAACATAAGCATGACATAAGTAAAGTTAAATTTGTTCATGGCATAAACATAAACAAGTCATGTTCATAAGGTTTCTACATGTTTACAAAGGGGATATTTGTTACTAACACAGAAGCATAGATCAACTAAATTTTGGTTTAAGTCTAATCACATAACGATAGTATAAATATACTTATGCATAAATATTTCTAAACATGGTGTTTGCTTTAAACTTGCAAAAAGGGATTTTTGAGTCTAACCTAGCCATGTCTCTCATATGTCATCATATAATTCTTGTAAACAAGATAGACTTAATCATGGATTTCAATTATGCCAAATATCATTCATAGCCTAGCCATATTCATAAGTTTGCAAAAGCATGACTTAATACATGGATTATGGTGTCAAAATTCCAACATAGTTTCATATGAACTATAACAACCAAACTTGTTTCAATTACTTGCAAAATGATTTATGCACAAAATATACATCATGACGACATAATAACAAAGCCCCAAACTCGCATGAATTTCAATCAACTACATACATGTAGCTTCAACATAGATTACATAATTTGCGCAATATTCCAAACGTATACTTGCATAGAACTACCGCATGTAGTTCTTTATAATGAATAACATAATTTTGCACAAATATGAACTACTTTATTATCCCAATTCAAGCATACAAATCAATACAATTGTTTATTCATACCAAAGTAATACTCTACTTACAATGGTTGCGGCGAATTCTCAAATTAAGAGATATGATTCCTTTGTTGAATTGATTGGCTTAAGGTTACTTGAATTGCTTTAGGCTTTAGAACTTTCTTCCTAATTCCCTCTCTAGTTGGCGGCTATTCTTAGTCGTTCCTCAGCAACATGGCGGCTATGTTCTTAATTTGAATGAATAGATTAGGGTTTAGTCTAGGGTTGTTTATATAGAGGTTAGGAATTGATTAGGACCCTTGATGTTGCTTGGATTGATCATAGCCATTCATTAGATAGAGAGACCAATTAGAACTTGCCACCTAGCCCTAGTGACAAAGCAGACCACAGAAATTCGACCAAGCACAGACCTGGCCAGCCAGGTTGACTGGGCTCGACCAGGTCGACACCCCTGTCGACAGGGCTGTCGACAGCCCTGTCGACATGGGTAGCCCAGGTCGACAGCCCAGTCGACCTGGATGGCCTAGGCGGGTGTTTATCCGCCCTGGCCCACTGGGCCCGATTTTTAATTATTTTATTCTGTTTGAATTTTAAATTTAATTCAAAACTTCCGAAGGCCATATCTTCTTCATACGGACTCCGTTTTTCGAAAACTCGGACTCTATTTCGCGTATTTTTCCGAGATGAACGCAATGGCGTATCCCGTTTCCCTTAATTCTTTGATTTCAAATTAGTTATAGAATTTTCGGGGTGTTACATAATTTCTTGAATATCAAGCACATCTTGTTAATCTTCAAGATCAGATTGGTCAGAACCTTCCATATTTGGTTGGAGAAGTAGAGAAAAATGGACAAATAATGTGGTGATGTAGTGATGGTATGAGCAGAATATGTATAGGGAGAGGGAAAAGTGAAGGGGCCAAAAATAACTGTCGCGTCGGACGTGCGTCGGACGCGTCCGACGCGTCTGACGCGAAGTCTAAGTTTCCAGCTGTTAAGCTTGAAGGGGCAAAAGTGTAGGACCCATCGTAGACGCGTCCGACGCGTCGGACGCAGACGTGAACATTAACAATTCAGTTAACAAATCAAACGCTACCTTATTCTTCCTAATAATTTCTTCTTGTGAGATATAAATGGGAAGACAATACGTTTGGAAAAAAGATGCAGCAAAGAGAAGAAAAGGTTGTAATGGAGGAGTGGATTTATGGGATAGTTAATACGATGGAAAAAGCGGAGTGGCTATTATCAAATGTGGACACGTAAGAATCAGTTGCGAGTTGCGGTTATCAATTCTCTTAAGCTTTTAACACATGGATAAGTAAATATGGTCGTCAGATTGCAAAGTGAAGTAAAATTTGAATGTTACAAATTCATTTGCATTGAAATCAATTAGCAGCTGAATTCAAGGATACCTTATGCATAAATTCATTTGCTGTTTCTGTCTCATTCTTCATATAGAAAAAATAATAAGTAACATCAGCAAGATTAGTGGTTGAAAAATTGGACGCAATTAATACCATTACTAAATCAAAGAAACGTACAAAAAGTTGCAATTTTTAACATGTAAATTTGCATGTTTCCAAAAATAATAATTGATAATCAATCTTAATTGATTATCATTCATTGCACGATTTAAATACCATATATTTATTCTTTTGTAACAACTCCATAAAAGATCACATGCAAATATGACCGTTACTATTCAATTATAATGGCTCATTAATATTTACATATATGCAAATATATTTCCATTATAACTGTCAACAGTTCTATTTCATTAATTGCATCGCAATATATGTACATATATCAACGTTATAAATTTCAACAGCTCTATTGTATTAATTGCTCAATAATATTTTTTTGGTAACACAATTAATTTTTTTAATAAATTCATAACATAAATAAAACATTTCCAACATTTTGTATGTCAAATATTTTTTATGTACCAAGTATAAAAATATAGTTAAGAACGTTTACTTAGTACATAAACATAAAATAAAAACTAAATTAGTGATCATTAACTAATACAACAAGTTCTAGTCAATATTAAAAACATAGAGGAATAAATATATATGAATATAGAATGTATATAACAAAGATATTCGTCAGTAATTACAATTTCAATTAAAGAAATGTACCAATGCTTCTCTAGACAACCCTTTACAGGCATTCCTTAACTTCTTTATAAAGCCACCTGTGTAGGCCGATAATGTATAGCATAAACAACTTAATTGACTACTAATGGCAATTGCAAAAATATAACGTGTGCAACGATGATGATGATGATGATTGTGCTACTTAGTTTGTCGTCTTCCGCGTCATCATCAGCTGTTGCAATCGGTGAATTCTCCAAATCTGATCCATGTTTATAGGAATGCAAAGAGGAATGGAAGGCCTGTCTATCTAGCTGCGGACGCTCACAATCACCGACGGATTGTGATAGTGTGTGTGAAAAGGACTATGAAGGGTGCATCAATACTTGTTAATAAATGCATGTATGCATAATTACTCGTTATCTTATCTGTTGTTTGAATCAGAAAATAAAAAAGGTTGTGGGTTGATCTGTACTTACAGTCATCAATCGCAATTTGTTTCCGAACCATACATTTCAGCTGTTGTTTGACATGGTCTTCCTATATTATGTGCTTTAATTTGTTTGTGTGTTTCTGAGCTTCAAATTTCTGTATATGTTTATCTGCCTTTTCTTTTGCAGTATTGGATAAATTAGCCTTAAAAAAAGGAAGTTGCAGGGTCATCAAACTTTCATTAATAACATATAATTCACCATTTTACTAAAATACATACCTGTTTATTTGGCGAACTCAAATGGACTGTACAAAATGAACACGGTATATATATATAATAGTTTTGCATTACAAAAAATGCAAGCAGATCCTATAGAGTAACTACTGAAATTATCTTGACTGATAAACAATTATATAATTTAGATAAATAAAATAAAAATTTGATTGCACTTCACGTTCCATTTCAATTCCCATAAAAAACTAAATAAACTAGATTGCTCCATGCATTTTATAACAAATCTATAATTACAATTCATTACACTATGTATAGTGTAAATCGGTCCTAATAAAAAAATACAAAAATTGGATAGGCGCATAACATAATTTGACCTGATCCTAACACAAAAATAATAATTGAAAATTGGATTTCTCATATCGCAATTCAATTTGTTAAAGAAAAATAGTAAATAAATAAAAGTAAATAATAGGTTTGGGTCCTTGAAATCAAACTTAATACACAAAAACTCATCACCTAAAAAGAATTGTAAATGAGATCAATATTTTTTTTTCAGAAAGTTGCGGAAATTTCCGTAACTTTTTTGATGAATTATTGCTAAAATTTCTGTAACTTTTGGATCTAATTGCATAAATATCTGCAACTATTCATTGAATAATTGCATAAATTTATATAATTATTAATTAACTTAATTCTAGGGTCATGATTTACATGTATTTCCTAGGAAGGATATTTTGTCTATTTTGAAATTTAATAGAGACTTTAGCCAAATTGTAGCTAATTAAAACGTAATCTTCCGACTTGGAATTACCCACAGCATCCTTATTTAAATGAAGAAGGGAAAGCTAGGGGTCGGCAAAACATAAAGGGTTGAGGATGACGTATGGAATTTCCTATTTTCTCACTAGACATTTCTTTCCATACATTTTTTTATGAAGATGCTCAATGAGTTGTTATATAGGGAAGAAAAAGAACTTTTCTTACACTTACCCAAGAAAAGCATGTTGTCATTTGACAAAAATGAGAGGCATAAATAATTCATAACGTTCCCTTCGACTTGCCTTATGTCTTATCTATACCATTTATTTTGGTATTATTTGTTTACCAATTTTGTTACTTATTGATATTGTTGTTAAATACAACTTTGGTCTCCACCCTCCTAGCTTGCCTAATCGAGTAATTTCCCTAAACATAATCTTTAGGTGTTTTTCATTTAAGGCTTAATTTAAATAATGATTGATTCCAACTTGTTAGTGTATGTATATTACATCATGTTACCCTCTAATTTCTATTATTATCACCATAATGATCAAAGTATTAGGAATTGCGAAATTTACTAATTTAGTATATTGCATTTGTTTAGGTTGGTTTGATTTGTATTGAACGTGTGTGTGATCAAGGGCGGATCCAGAAATTAACAAAGGGGTGGACTGATTTACAGTTTGATAGCAATGTATTTTGCAATTTTGATATTAAGCATAGTTTCATGACCGTGCCGTGCATTGAACCGTGATAGTAAAGATCGGATGTTTTGAAGGTTCGATCGGTTGAACCGTAAGAACCGTGCGAAATGAATTTTAATTAAAGCTACTATATTAACATAGAACACTTAAAATATGGAAATAAATAAATGAACAGTACAAGCTTGTATCGTGCAATATCATTATAGCTTGTTCTTTAATTTGCACTACACTATTTCTGGAGATGGAATCGTCTGGACCGGGGACCCTCTGGTCCCCTGGTCCGGACCAGTAGAAATCCCCCATTTGAGGTATTTTACACTTTGGCCCTTGAAATTCGGTTTGAATTCAGGGGGCAAAGTGCAAAATGCCCCCAAATGGAAGATTTCTATTGGCCCGGACCAGGGGACCAGAGGGGTCCCCGGTCCAGGTGATCCACTCCCCTGTTTCTATATCTCATGATTTGTTTTTTGGTTTCTACAAAATAGGTTAAATGTGTACTTGGTTTCAGCTGCTACAATCACAATGTAAAGGCTCAAAGCCTCAAACAAACCAAGCACTGATTCAATTAATCGAGTCACATGTCAAATGTACTAGCAACCTCAATGGATTAAAAATTAAAAGAAGAAAAATGATGCAGTCATGACGAGGAAATTGAATTAGTACCTGCGATCAAAGTTGGGAATAGAACGATCAAGCTTGTTATTTAATTTGGCACAGCTATCTCCAACCAAAATTTCCCTTTTTCCTTTCCAACGCAACCCTCCAGCCTTTCTTCTTTCCCTTCTTTCTTCTCCAACGCATCCCACCCAGACTTTCTTCTTTCTCATTTTTCTCGCTTCTCCTCCTCCCCACAATCGAACCTAAGAACCGCGATTTTCCAACCGTCGCCGGAACTACGATTTTCTAACGCATCCCTCCTAGTTTGATTTTTCTGACACTAGGCTACAGCCCAGGCCCTCCCGGGGCTAGATCCGCCCTTGTGTGTGATAGTGTTTGCAAATAGTATAAATTATGCAAACATGAAGTATATATTATGTTAGGAGTGATCATGGTTTCGTATAATTTATGCGAACATGCAAATTGATTTAGTGTATAAATGATTTTGATAGGAATCGTCGTTGTTAGAATTCAAATTATATATAAAAAATATTTTTAAATTTAATATAAACAAATATTTAAACTCTTAGATATTATTTGGCCCCGTTTGACAAATATTGTATATGCGTTATGTGAATATTCGTTTTTTCAACAAACAGACATCTCTATTCGTCTATTACATACGATCAAACCGATTTTGGACCTTTAAATGATGAGGCAGATATATTAGTTGGAGCATTAGTAGAGAAAAACGAAATAGAAAACAAAACCAACTATGAATCAGAAAACGACAAGGACTGAGTAATATCCGGTAATTTCCACAATTATTCACATTATATTTTTCTGTGTTTAATATTGCATTTGTCCAAGTTATACAATTTTACGACAACAAGTGTTTAATATTGCATTTTGTTTTTTTAAATATCTTTGGAGGTCCGATTCTCCGCTTAAAGCTAAATTTCTTATGTGGTTGATTATTCATAAGAAACTTAATACGATTGAGCTTTTAAAGAAGAAAAACATTATTTTCGATGCTAAGTGTTGTTTCTGTGGTTTTTTGGAGGAGAATGTTGAGCATTTATTTTTCTCTTGTTCGTTTTCCAATTTTATTTTATTAATGGTTTTAAGGATTTTTGTTTTTAGTAGGTTAGATTCTTTTTGTAACTGTGTTCAGTATTGGAATTATAGTAGATTTGATTGTAATTCCAATCAGAGATATGTTTTGGATTCTTTGGTGTCTTTATTTGTTGGTTCATTTGGTTGGAGAGAAACCAGAGATTGTTTCATTCTGATTCAGTTTCTGTGGATAAATTAACTATTAGGATTGTAACCTTTTGTCTGAATTGGATGGGTAATTCCCACTATAAGTTATATAGTAATTCTCATTTTGACAAATATTTGCTTAAGGTTAGATATAATTTGTTGTTATTTGTTAGAATTAATAGTTATTTTAGTTGTAATAGATTATGTATTTGTTCTTGATTTTTGCTTTTCATTTTCTTGTTTGTCTCTCCTTTCATGTCTTATTTTATCTCTCTCCCACATATATATGGATATATTTACAAATATATTCTTGGAATATACTTATATATACCCATATATATATGTGGGATGTTTGCTAATGTGTTGGCTAGTTTATTTCAGGTCGCAGGTGGTGGCTTGTAGATGTGGGTTTTTGGATAGCTTCTTTCGGTTGATGGATGTTTTCGCTATGATGTCTCTAGAGTGTGTGTTTGGAGTGACTGTTGTTTTGTACTGCTTTTCGTTCCATTTTGTATTTGGTTTGGAGGGGCTAGGTTATTATAGGAATAGATATACTTCAATATCGGGTGGTGGCCTTGCCGGAATTCGATATTGGAGTACGATGAGCAGTGGTTCATCTGGAGCTCATCTATCTACTTCCTATACATAAACTTAGTTTTGTCTTGTGTTGCCCTTTTGGTTTTCTTTCTATGTTGTAGTCTACGTTTGTAGACTTTTATTATTATTTATATATATGTGTGCTCTCTTCTTTTCAGAAGATCACACATTTTTTCTCAAAAAAAAAAAAAAAAAAAAAAAAAGTGTATACTGACACACTCAACACATACACAACGTGTATTACATTTTTTAATGTCTCATCATATCATAATTATTATGAATTGTATATGTAAGTATGTGGCAGGTATATTATGTCTGACTCTGGCTCTCGGCGATGTAGCTCTTCCCAGTAGATCGGTGAGAGTAGAGGTGAGCCACTAGCTCGTTAAGTCATTTACATGAAGCATAAGGCTGATCATGTGTAAGTATCAAAATTAGCAGCATAGTAATTTATTTTTTGTACATAATATATATCTTTAATTTTCTAAAGTTCTATTTTATATTTAATGCAGAGGGTTTGAGTTAGATCCGTCTCAAGTGGTTTTGAACATTTCTAAAATGCGTATATGGCTAGGATGAGCGATTTCTGGCCTAAGTGGAGCAAGATCCCCGACAGCACGAGAGAGGCCATCTGTCAAGATTTTCTGGTAGGTTTATACCGCTTTACAAAATGATTAAATACAAATAAACAATTAGTATTAGTTTCCCATTGTACAAGGCGTACTAGATTTGCAGGAGTCTGACATCAGCCTAGTTTAGCGACACTGAAACTCAAAGGTCGTTAAGAACTACAGGGAGAAAATGTAAGAGATTAAAAAACTGGGGAATAAACCAAGGTGGATGAGCGATGCGGAAGGAGATTGGTGGGTTGACTGGTGGAATACTGATGAACTCAAGATCAATCTATAATAAATCTCATTAATTTTTTTGCCGCTTATTAAATAATTATTCAATGTAAATTTGTAGGCGGAGTCAGCAAGGAACTCAGCAAATAGGAGCAGGAATCCTGTAACTCATCATGGAGGATCCAAGTCTTTCTAGTATCACCGCGAGGACTTAGTAAATTTATCAATTATTACACTTGTATACTGATCAGTTCAGTAATGAACTATATGAAATTGATTTATCCAAAATATCTATTGTAGGAACGAGCTCATGGATATGCCATGTCCTATATCGACGTATTTCCTCAAACCCACGTGTCTAGGCAAGTAGACAAGGCTGAAAACATCACATATCAACGAGGTGATTAGGATAGGGCGACAGTTGCATATGTAAGCGTATTTTTAATTATATTACTCAAATCGATAAGCTTATTAATTACCATCTAATGTCAAATAAAAACAACATTATATTATTTTTCAACTGTAATTGTTTTTTGCATTATAAGCAAGGTTTCAGGAGGCATGGGCTCATGCACTTGAGGAGTCTGGTCGTGATGAGTTGACATCAAAGGAGAAAGAAAACATATTTGATGTTGTTATGGATTCGAGACAATGGAGTAGATATTATGTCTTCGGGAACCTAACGGTAATCAAACATTTTGCATACATACAACAAATTGTCATTTAGATAAGTGTTATAATATTTTATATGCTGACATAACCCTTTTGTCATTCATTCTATTTGCATGCTCGACTAGCTCAAAAGGCCCAAGATAAACAAAAAATTAAGGAGCTTAGAACTATTATTGAGCAGCTGTAGGAGCAGAATCGTCTGCAGGCTATATAGGTAGAACAGCTGAATCAAAAGCTTGCGGAGTAGGTGCACAATCGTTCTGCTTTTCCTTCATCCTCTAGTCCTTTCGAAAATGAAGATGATGCTTGAGGTATGTTTTTTGTGCGTTTATGATGGCACGATGTATATATTGACTTGGAGATGGTAAGAACTTTGTTTTGGTGTTGTATATATTGGTACAGAGTGGGTGAGGATGATATTTTTGATATATTTTAATGGTTTAATTTGTATTTGGTTTGTAAACATGTGATATTGATGAGTTGGTTTTTGATGTTTGGATGGTTTTTTTTATATTGATATTTATTTGATAAGGCATATCACATGTGTGAAAGCAACAACATTTCAAATTGGGAGAACAAAACATTTGAACATCCAAAAAAAGAGGCACCGCTAAGATGTTAGTTTATTAATGTGATGGAGATAGACCTGGAGTGGATATAGTTAAAATAGTGGATGGTTCATGGATTATTCATCACAATAAAACTTCCTTTTCTTATGTTCTTCTTTTCTACAAACCATTTTGACTTATAATCAGATGGTTGTGGTTGTTCATTATATCTTTCTTCTTTTATGGTCATAATATGTAGTTATAACTGGATTAGAGCATGATAACTGGGTTATATTGCAGTTACAGGGATGAATTTGATGCATTAATGCCAGGAGTAGGGAATGTGGCTCCAAAGCTTGTGTTTGTTCCAGTTTTTGTATATTTTGTTTTACATGAAAGAACATTAATTTCCTTTCCTTCGGGACTATTGAAAATGTTGCAAGTGTAGTACAATTTAAAGCAATAGTTTTTCATTTATTTATTTTATTTTCTTAACTTTTTGCACAGGTCGTCTGTTGTTCTTATTTCTACTTATTCACTATAGAAACAAAAAATGATCACAACATCAAAGGCGTCGATATAAAACTTCACCGAAAGGTGGGATTTAGGATTACGGAGCCACGAAATATAAAAAAACAAGTAAAAACACGAGAATTTAGAGTTGTTCTGCCTAGAAACGACCTACGTCCACTATGGAAGCTCTTTTCATTATCACTTTCAGATTTACAAATACATGAATTCACTCATATCTCTCATTTCGCTCATTGATAATGATCTCGTTTGTTTTATCTTTTTTTTCCACTTGAATTCACGAAGGAATCGACGAGATCTCTCGATTTGTGATGATATTTGTGTAGATCTTTAATTACATGAACAATTAGATGATCGTCATTAGTTCCATGGTAAATTTATTTTAGATCTAAGCTTGAGAGAAAATTAATGGAGGTTGGAGAGGCTTAGAGAAGTTTAGAGTGGTGGAGAAGTGAAAATGGCAGCCCTTCTGGATCCAAAATTCAGTCCCTTGAATGGTTGAAAAGTGGGGTATTTATAGGTGTCAGTCGACGGTGGTGGCAAAGCCGAAAATATGGTGTGCAGGGTACTGGTCGGTCATAAATGTATTTACGAAAATGCCACCAAACAGCTGTACGCAGCTATTGTAACGACCCGGAAAATGGGATCTTGGTTATCCGATATACAACTCATATCGAACATCCAAGGATCGAAAATAACCAAATAGTTAATGAAAGAAATTAGAGGGTGAGGAAAGATAAGATAGAAACTTAGAATAGAAGAAGAAGACAACATCAGAGTAAAACGAATCTTACAGTGGAACGAATAACATATAATCGATAATATATCCTTGAAATAAAATCAGTATATGTATACAATAGCACTTATCAGAGTACATCACTTACAACATAGCGGAAATAAACTATAGCTATATGATCTTGAAGCCTCCTGCTGCAAGCTCTCCAATTATATCAGTAAATTCCTGACTACTTGACTTCCCGTACAAAATTGGGCACCCAAGAGTTTAGGGAAAACAAAACAAAATAAACTTCGGGTCAGTCATGGGACTGATATGAGTCAAACAATTTAAAAACAGTTCGAACAAGTAAACGATATCTCATAAGACCACGCCGTATAACGGAACGGGTTTTCCCGTATGAGAATCCAAAATATCTTTATATCAAAAACCTTTTGATATTATAATAATGTCTATCAACCACAATATAATAATCATCTAGCAGAAACGCTTTTATCTCACGTTCTACATATAGTATACAATCAAAACCGCAAGCACGTATTGGGTAATGGATTTCCAACTATGACAAGGTATGGAACAACCTTCCGATCAGTGTACTCTAGGAACGATACACTGGAGTTCAACAAGAACATTTTGCAACTCAGCCACACATGACCGACCACTCATTTCGCTTGAGTGTATCGAATGTATATCACCAACGGTTGGGATCAGCAACCGTTTCCCGTATATATGGGACAACATTGATAGATTTAAGATGCAAATGAATATTCTCTAGATAGGTGATTATACACCCTAATAGGTGCGACCTACATAGCCATGCTGCCTGCCCGATTTCTGTCATTTACCGGATGATGAGGCCAGACGTTACGCTTTATCATCACATCAGATTCACTTCGAATGCTACATTGTCAGATCCATCGAAAATCACTAATTGACTTCTACAATAGTACATTACGTTTTAGCTAAAGAAGTTTCCTTCTCCGCTTCCACTCTTGGTACGGTTGAAGAAATCAATGTACGTGACCTTTCTGGAAATACTCTGTCAAACATTCATCCATACAAGTTATCCAGGAACAGGATGAACCGAAGGCACTATTCAGTACATCCATCTTAGGCACTGTTATCTAAGACTTATACAATAGCCCTTACACTTTACTCCGTCTTCAATTATCTTTGGCATATATGATTCCCAACGCTTATGCCAATACAGAGTGGTTCTTTGGATAATAATCCAACTGGTCTCTCCATATTAACAACGTTAAAATGGTTAAAACTTTGATAGTCTGTGATTTAACTATCAAAGAAAAACAGGTGTGCAAACAACGATATTATTTCCAGATGGAAATTCTATCAATCAACCATCAATCACATATATATATATATATATATTCATATTTCCTTATTTTCTATGTTTAGAAAATATACGTTAACACTAGAAAACGTTCCCATTTCTAATCCATATTTCCAATTCAATATTTGATTACGTTTCTGATTCTATTTGGAAAACATTTCCAAATCTTCTTTACTTGGATTTAAACAGATGTTTAAATCAACATCGTGACGAAAACTCGAACCACTATACTTATTTACTAAATTCGCTTAACCACTTTCACTCTCGAACCTTACCCCTTTCTAAATTAAAAACGCAGTCAATCAAGTTGGGGTATAGCTACTTCTCAGACCTTAACTGAACAACATTTCGAATCTCGAAATAGGGTAACTTCATCTTTAACCCTTTAACACTTCCTTACGAACCCTCGGATTCTGTTTACGAACCCCATTCCTTTCACGTATTTTAACTCCACCTCAATACACTAAAACATGGTGCTCCAGTATGGCAAAAACGAGAGCCTTGCCTTCGAAAACCAACCCATACTTCACAGACCGACCCACCCTCAAACAAATATCCATCTGCCTCGTTATTTCAAAGCCTTCTCCTTCCATAACAAACGTACGCTTCACATTGTACCACGCCCATTTCTTCAAACCCAACTTTAAACAATTCAAACAGTACCGCCTCTATGTTATTCAAACCCCTCCATCCCCCTCTTTCACGTTGTAAACTCATGTAACAGCTCCAAGAAAATGGCGGACCTCCCATCGATGAACTCGACTACTTCGCTATCATCTTCGAACTCCACCAGGCCTCTCTGGAGAAACCCGAGCAACCCGCGTCCCTCACTTAAATCACGAGAAGTATGAGCGATTTCGAAAATCTCCGTACCTTGATTTAGTTTTTTCAGAGGATTTTATGAAGTGGGATTTTGAGTTCCTCGGTTTCGTTGGAAATGAAGAAAATGTGGCGGCCGGTTTCTGGTTTTAGTTTGGAGAAATGAATTTAGGTCTTAGGAATTGTAGAAGGGGTTATTTATAATGTTATGGTGCTTAATTTATGGTGTGTAGCCTTTAAAAGTGGAAAGGGACGTGACCCAAGTCTTGGCTGTACGCAGTCCACTCAAATTTGCTTACTTGCTAAGTCCATCATCTTTTAATGTATAAATATATATTTATGAGTTGTGTGGTATTGATATGCTTGATTTCAAAGTGAAGTTTTTAAGAGCCGTAATAGACAGAAATAAACATACCGTTGGGACGAGCTAGGTGTTCCAATCCAAAAAATATATTAACGTCGGTAGATGAACTCATATTTTGAAACCCCGAAATGTCGATACAGGGTGCTAAATACTCCAAATAAAAAGTTGCTTATTTAATTAATTAAAAATTACAGTAAAATTCGAAAAATTAAATTATCATTATATCTCAAAAGAACCTTGTCTAAATTCACACCCGATATCTAGTTATTTTGAACAAACCATTACGGTCGATAAACGATTCTATAGCGACTATTTTGAAATTTGATTTGAACACAAATCAAAATCTACACGACGAAATCCCGATTTTTCTCTTCCACTAGAAAAATATACTTCACCAGCTCCGTATGTTTCTTGTTTCACAGAAATCCGATTTAAAACGAATCCTGTACATTCAGTTGAAGTTCAAATCGCCAAATCGCGAACTGCAGTGCCATTTCAAGCTCGATTTTATTTATAATATAATTATACGTTCAAACTATCGTTCAAATAATATACTCGTTATTCTACTTCAATTCTAAACTGAATTAAATATCACAGAAGACCCGGTTCACACCATATCGCCATTTCAACCAATTCTGATTATTTCAGAAATTAAATATATTATTTAATTTATTATTTTAAATTAAATTTTCACCATTATTTAATTCCATGACCATTAAATCCTCTTAATCACCTTTTAAATAATTAAATAATTTAATTATTATACTGCTGGCGATGTGGGTCATTACATTCTTCCCCACTTAAAATAATTTGGTCCTCGAAATTGCTAAGGTAGAGAACGACCCTATCGACTGGTTAGAACATATTTGTTCACTTCTTATCTTCAGTTTCAACTGAACCAATTTAATTTCAATTAAATATTTAATTAATTCTTATCAACAAAAATTTTCAAAACTCCTGAAAATTTTCGAACGCCTTAACTTTTCGAAAAATTTCGCCAGCACCTCCTTTGTACTGGTCAATATCTCAAACCATAACTCGCCTCTCTGGGCCATCTCCATCCCAAAAGAAAATCAAACAGCCAAGCGTCTTGCCAATTCGGCTCATAAATCTTATATCCATTAGAAATATAAACTTGTACCTTTTGTCGGCATATCATTATATCCTTTCCACCTGTTATTAATTCAGTGGATACAAGGGTCATCCCAACCAAATTCAAATCTGCTTTTATCCACAACACAAACATTCCCTTATATCCGAGCCAAATATCATTTCAAACTCGAGTTTCATTCTCTATTCCCAACTCCTAACTTGATTATCACGTTACACATCAAATTTGAATCTCACAATCCAAATTGTCTTGATATCATTCTAATTCAATCTCAGTTACCACTTTACTGACTTTACTTTAATTCAAATTTGCTTTCACAAATTTCTGTTAAATTTGTTTTTAATTCAAACAGTCTTTCCTTGGGAGTTTTTAAACTGTTTACTCTTTCCAATTAAAAATCAAATTTTCCTTTTTGAAATTCAACACAACTTGTCTTTCCCAAAACACATTCAAAACGGTATCTCTGGTAGTAATTCGTCACTTACAACTCGAAAATGAATACTGATTATGCAGCTGTCATCATCAGAATCTATTTTCCGGCGATTGAAGTGAGTTCAATACTATAAAACCATTTCTAAACATTTCCACTTTGAAATTTATTTCAAAATATAATTCACCCTGCTTGAAAAACAATTTAAAATCTCCCAAGATCTTAAATTTTCCTTATTTTTAATCCAAATCCAGTTACAAACACTTATCCAATTTTTCCAGAATTTTAATTCAATTTCTAGTTTAAATTCAGATTTAATTCATTTTAAATTCATATATTTCACTTATATGAATTCTGATCGATTATGTTCATAAACATTTCACATTTTTGTAATCTTATTCGATTATAATATCAACCAATATATCTAATATATATCAAAATATACTTTGGGTAAAATTATTTCTTTTACCCTCTTTTCAAAATATACCATGACGGTTCATCGTATTCGAGTGTTTATAAACTCCTACCGATACAGTGGATCAAACTGATCGACTAGAACTCATAAACAACTCAACCAATGAATCTCCACAATATAAAACAAATTTTTATATCAATAACAAATACGTTCACTCGTATATATACACTCAAACTCAATCTAGGGTATTACTAACCCTATCTCTACCGAGTCACGCCAGAGAGCCAAGGTAATTCTTAACTTAACCTTATGCTCTGATACCAACTGTAACCACCCGGAAAATTGGGATCTTGGTTATCTGATATACAACACATATCGAACATCCAAGGATCGAAAATAATTGAATAGTTAATGAAAGAAATTAGAGGGTGAGGAAAGATAAGATAGAAACTTAGAATAGAAGAAGAAGAAGACAATATCAGAGTAACACGAATCTCACAGCGGTACGAATAACATATAATAGATAATATATCCATGAAATAAAATAAATATATGTATACAATAGCACTTATCAGAGTACAACACTTACAACACAGCGGAAATAAACTATAGCTATATGAACTTGAAGCCTCCTGCTCCAAGCTCTCCAAGTATATCTGTAAATTCCTGACTACTTGACTACCCGTACAAAATTGGGCACCCAAGAGTTTAGGGAAAAGAAAACAAAATAAACTCCGGGTCAGTCATGGGACTGGTATGAGTAAAACAGTTTAAAAACAGTTCGAACAAGTAAACTATATCTCATAAGACCACGCCGCATAACGGAACGAGTTTTCCCTTATGAGAATCCAAAATATCTTTATATCAAAAACCTTTTGATATTATAATAATGTCTATCAACCACAATATAATAATCATCTAGCAGAAACGCTTTCATCTCACGTTCTACATATAGTATACAATCAAAACCGCAAGCACGTATTGGGTAATGGATTTCCAACTATGACAAGGTATGGAACCACCTTCCGATCAGTGTACTCTAGGAACGATACACTGGAGTTCAACAAGAACATCTTGCAACTCAGCCACACATGACCGACCACTCATTTCGCTTGAGTGTATCGAATGTATATCACCAACGGTTGGGATCAGCAAACGTTTCCCGTATATATGGGACAACATTGATAGATTTAAGAAGCAAATGAATATTCTCTAGATAGGTGATTATACACCCTAATAGGTGCGACCTACATAGCCATGTTGCCTGCCCGATTTTTGTCATTTACCGGATGATGAGGCCAGACATTACGCTTTATCATCACATCAGATTCACTTCGAATACTACATTGTCAAATCCATCGAAAATCACTAATTGACGTCTACAACAGTACATTACGTGTTAGCTAAAGAAGTTTCTTTCTCCGCTTCCACTCTTGGTACGGTTGAAGAAATCAATGTACGTTTCCTTTCTGGAAATACACTGTCAAACATTCATCCATACAAGTCATCCAGGAACAGGATGAACCGAAGGCACTATTCAGTACATCCATCTTAGGCACTGTTATCTAAGACTTATACAATAGCCCTTGAACTTTACTCCGTCTTCAATTATCTTTGGCATATATGATTCGCAATGCTTATACCAATACAGAGTGGTTCTTTTGATAATAATCCAACCGGTCTCTCCATATTAACAACGTTAAAATGGTCAAAACTTTGATAGTCTGTGATTTAACTATCAAAGAAAAACAGGTGTGCAAACAACGATATTATTTCCAGATGGAAATTTTATCAATCAACCATCAATCATATATATATATATATATATATATTCATATTTCCTTATTTTCTATGTTTAGAAAATATACGTTAACACTAGAAAACATTCCCATTTCTAATCCATATTTCCAATTCAATATTTGATTACATTTCTGATTCTATTTGGAAAACATTTCCAAATCTTCTTTACTTGGATTTAAATAAATGTTTAAAGCAACATCGTGATGACAACTCGAACCACTATACTTATTTACTAAATTCGCTTAACCACTTTCACTCTCGAACCTTACCCATTTCTAAATTAAAAATGCAGTCAATCAAGTTGGGGTATAGCTACTTCTCAGACCTTAACTGAACAACATTTCGATTCTCGAAATAGGGTAAGTTCATCTTTAACCCTTTAACACTTCCTTACGAACCCTCGGATTCTGTTTACGAACCCCATTCCTTTCACATATTTTAACTCCACCTCAATACACTAAAACAAGGTGCTCCAGTATGGCAAAAACATGAGCCTTGCCTTCGAAAACCAACGCATACTTCACAGACCCACCCTTAAACAAATATCCATCTGCCTCGTTATTTCAAAGCCTTCTCCTTCCATCACAAACGTACGCTTCACATTGTACCACGCCCATTTCTTCAAACCCAACTTTAAACAATTCAAACAATACTGCCTCCATGTTATTCTAACCCCTCCATCCCCCCTTTCACGTTGTAAACTCACATAACAGCTACAAGAAAATGGTGGACCTCGCATCGATGAACTCGACTACTTCGCTATCATCTTCGAACTCCACCAGGCCTCGCTGGAGAAACCCGAGCAACCCGCGTCCCTCACTTAAATCACGAGAAGGATGAGCGGTTTCGAAAATCTCCGTACCTTGATTTATTTTTTTAGAGGATTTTATGAAGTGGGATTTTGAGTTCCTCTATTTCGCTGGAAATGAAGAAAATGTGGCGGCCGGTTTCTGGTTTTAGTTTGGAGAAATGAATTTAGGTCTTAGGAATTGTAGAAGGGATTATTTATAATGTTATGGTGCTTAATGAATGGTGTGTAGCCTTTAAAAGTGGAGAGGGACGTGACCCAAGTCTTGGCTGTACGCAGTCCACTCGAATTTGCTTACTTGCTAAGTCCATCATCTTTTAATGTATAAATATATATTTATGAGTTGTGTGGTTTGGATATGCTTAATTTCAAAGTGAAGTTTTTAAGAACCGAAATAGACAGAAATAAACATACCGTTGTGACGAGCAAGGTGTCCCGATCCCAAAAATATATTAACGTCGGTAGATGAACTCATATTGTGAAACCCCGAAATGTCGATACAGGGTGCCAAATACTCCAAATAAAAAGTTGCTTATTTAATTAATTAAAAATTACAGTAAAATTCTAAAAATTAGATTATCGTTATGTCTCAAAATAACCTTGTCTAAATTCACACCCGATATCTAGTTATTTTGAATAAACCATTATGGTCGATAAACGATTCTATAGCGACTATTTTGAAATTTGATTTGAACACAAATTAAAATCTACACGACGAAATCCCGATTTTTCTCCTCCACTAGAAAAATATACTTCACCAGCTCCGTATGTTTCTTGTTTCACAGAAATGCGATTTAAAACGAATCATGAACATTCAGTTGAAGTTCAAATCGCCAAATCGCGAACTACAGCGCCATTTCAAGCTCGATTTTAATTATAATATAATTATACGTTCAAACTGTCGTTCAAATAATATATTCGTTATTCTACTTCAATTCTTAACTGAATTAAATATCACAGAAGACCCAGTTCACACCATATCGCCATTTCAGCCAATTCTGATTATTTCAGAAATTAAATATATTACTTAATTTATTATTTTAAATTAAATATTCACCATTATTTACTTCCACGACCATTAAATCCTTTTAATCACCTTTTAAATAATTAAATAAATTAATTATTATACCGTTGACGATGTGGGTCATTACAGCTATCACAAATTTTTGTTGGCCAACCCCCTACATTTTTCATTGCCGACCGACCACAAATTTCATTGCCGACCAACCACTGCATAAATAAATGAATGACCCCTCTAATTAACACTATGCCACTACCTTTCATGTTGAGGGAGATCCATATTTTCCAGTTTGTTGCCGGTCCACGTGGAAAGTTGATAGCCCATCTTTATATAAAAATGTACCCGAACTATATGACCTCTCCTGAACTTTACAGCTGGCATTCATGCATTTAACCGACCCCGTATATGCTAAATATGTCATTCCATGTTTTCTACATTCATGCTTTATGTTCTCTATTTATACTTTGCAACTGTCTTCTTCTTATGTTTGTAGCCGTCATTGGTACAAATATGTACCATTCCATGCTTCATCAGTTTTAGGACCGACCTGTAGCTTTTAATGGATGTTGTTTCGTTCATATATATTTAAACTTCATTGTGCCTGGTCCATTAATTCACCATGTTGTCATTGCATGGAATCTTACAGCTACTCCAACATTTGTGGACCAACTCACCTTTGCATGATGTGTTCGGTATTTAATTTGCTGTTGTATTATACAACGCTGCTCAACCCAAATTATATGCAAGCTTGCCATCAAACTTATAATGAACCATATTGCATGCGTGCCACGTGGACTGCATGACTTTCCAATATCATGTTACCAGTATTATGTGCCCATATGAAAGTAATATGCCATGTCCATCCATACATAATATGTACATATATTTATATATAAAAATGTGCACGACCCATCATGTAAAAGCAATGTTTGACCAACCACCTACTTTTATGACCAACCCATTCACTAGGAAACGACTGTTCGACCCTTAGTATGACGTTGCTCGAACCATAGTTGACGAAGCTGCTCGTCCTTTCAACCTGGCAACATGCTGCTCGACCGACCAACGTGGGTGAGGACTGCTCGACCCATGCTTTATACGTGACCGACCGACCAGAAATTTGCATTAATATGTGACCGACCGATCCAACTAACTGACGGTGACCGACCCAGCTATTGGAGAATATGAGCGACTGATCAAATTTTGGGTGACTAACCGATCACCTGGTTGTTGCTGACGTGGCTATGACGATCTATGGATTATGTCTGTTCGCATATGCGTACACCAATCTATACAAAATCATATGTCCGACTCAATTACTTCATTGAACAGTTGGCGTATCAGTTTCTGAATCGCGTTAATAACGAGGTTAACATTTACCTCTCGAAGCTTGTATTTTTTGTTTAAAAATATGAGCTTCGAAATGACTGGTTTTAACACTTCTTACTTGAACATATATTACTGGATATAATTTCTGCTCGGGATTCAATCACTTAATGTATCTCGACACATTGTTGCTTGTATTTGATCACAATGAATTTAAGCTCCAAAAATGAAAATTTAAGGGTCAGGTCTACTGCTTCTTCACAATAGATTATCATATCAAAGTAGCGCATGAACATCTTTGAGAAGCTTTACGTGCAGATCAAGTCCAACAATATTTTAGATCTTTGTATAATGATTTTGTTATTTCGCTTTGCATATGGAACTCACATTTTGGATCCAAATTTTGTTAAAATTTCATGTCAAGCACCTAAGAGCTTGTTGGTGATGATTCGAACTCAAATCCACTCTTGAAATGTTGTATTGCATGAATCTTGTCGCATTAACAAACGCTTTAGATTTAAATTCAAGCATTTGTTGTTGATAGCACCGTGCCAGTGTGTGAATGCCTCGGTTTTAACTCGACGTTGAGTGCGTAAAGCAAGCGAAACTCGCGATTGATTGGTCGTGCCCGATTTCCATTGAAACGGTGGTAGCCAATTGACACTAAATTATTTGTTTATGAACGCGTTTAGCCGTTGAATTTTTACCGAAGCAATGCACACGTTTTAAAGCGAATGACGAAGAATAGAACTCGCGATTGACGTGCTACTCATGCTTTTTCTTGTCATTGCAACCTGTTTTGCAACAACAAAAACATTGCACGTTTCTGGGTGAATATTATGTTATCGACTGTCCACATCGACAACGGGTTAGTTAATCATTAAAAATTTAACTATGGCGAATTTTATGATATTAACTGAATGATGTATCTACATAGAATCATTTCGTTTGATCGACCTGTCAATTATTACCTATGTGATACAAAATTCTAGTCTGAATTCGCGGCGATGCTTTAAACCGACTAACTGGCACATACCAACTGTAGATTCCAAGCATCGTCTTTTAATGACTTACATAATTTTGCACGACGGTTCATATTTTATGAATCGTGTACCTTTAGATTGGAACTTCGATTTAAGTTTCTGAGGCTAGAGCGACCGAAGCTTTTGGATTGTTAACGAATCAGTCCTTGGCTATTCTTTGTCCCATTGACAATTTGCCAGAAAGATATCATTCTGTGCTAACTCAGTGTGTCCTTAATCAAGCATGCACTTATTTTAGCATTCCTAATTTGTCGCGAATTTGCCAAGGAAATAAGAATTTGCTAATTGTCTATGTTTAGGTCGGCTGCGGGAGCTTAGTTAGGTTTGGAATTTAGAATTTGAATCCAGTGTCCGCGCTTGGGGAGGTCTTTGGATTTGATGCCCCCGCTGGGGGAAAACTTATATTTTGTGCCACCGCTTGGGGATGACTGGACTTTTAATTTCTCCTCTGCTATGGGAGAACAAAATTTTAATTTGCCCTTGCTATTGAGGGACTTTTAAATTCGCCTCTGCTATGGGAGAACGAAATTTTAATTTGCCCTTTCTATGGAGGGACTTTTAATTTCGCGTCTTCTATGGGAAGACGAAAATTTAATTTTCTCTTGCTATGGAAGGACTTTTAATTTCGCCTCTACTATGGGAGAATGAAATTTTAATTTTCCCTTGCTATGGAGGGACTTTTAATTTTGCCTCTTCTATGGGAGGATGAAATTTTAATTTGCCCTTACTATGGAAGGACTTTTAATTTCGCCTCTGTTATGGGAGAACGAAATTTTAATTTTCCCTTGCTATGGAGGGACTTTTAATTTCTCCTCTGCTATGAGAGGATGAAATTTTATTTTTCCCTTGCTATGGAGGGACTTTTAATATCGGCCCAACACTTGTCGCGTCTAAGGTACTCAGACACTATTCAAGTTAATTGGAAGCCCGACATTTTTCACATCTATGAAAATTAGATGTTACCAAAATGGATTCCCTCATTCTTCATATCTGAGATAATCGGATGCTACGTAAATGAATTTCGTCATCCTTCACATCTGAGATAATAAGATGCTACGCAAATGAATTTGACCATTCTTTACATCTGAGATATTCAGATGCTATGCAAATGAATTTCGTCATTCTTCACATCTGAGATAATCAGATGAAACATAAATGAATTTGATCTTTCTTCACATCTGGGATATTCAGATGCTAGGAAAATGAATTTCGTCATTCTTCGCATCTGAGATGATCAAATGCTACGCAAATGAATTTCGTCATTCTTCACATCTGAGATAATCAGATGCTATGCAAATGAATTTGATCATACTTCACATTTGAGATATTCAGATGCTATACAAATAAATTTTGTCATTCTTCACATCGGAGATAATCAGATGCTACGCAAATGAATTTGACCATTCTTCACAATTGAGATATTCAGATGCTACGCAAATGAATTTCATCATTCTTCACATTTGAGATAATCAGATTCTACGCAAATGTATTTCATCATTCTTTACATCTTAGATAATTAGATGCTACGCAAATGAATTTGAACATTCTTCACATCTGAGATATTCAGATGCTATGCAAATGGATTGGACGGCTGTTGTATCGTTCCATGGGGCAGACGCTAACTCCTTTGTCGGACACTGTACTTGGTGAGCTATCTCAGCTATAGGGCTAAGGCCTTGGACCTTTCATTTTGGGAGGTGCCCCTTACTAGCGAAGTTTTTTGCGAGGTAGTGATTGCATTGTTACACAGAGAAAACATCGGTCATCATGTCAAATAAGCTTAACTTGGTAAGCGCTCACATCCCGACTGAGAGGTTCTTTTACCTCAACTTGGTGAGGTGCCCTTTATTAGCAAAACTCTGCGACCTTTGGGAGTTTGGATTCGTAGTTGTTTGCTACACTCTTTGTCGTTTGATTAATTGAGATTTTTTCCATTCACTCTTCAAGGTGGTGCTTTTCGTCCTTATTGATGGTCCTAGCACTCAACACATGAGTTGGGGTTATTGGAGTTGTCTCGCTTGTTTGGATTTTGAGGAAGCAAATGCTTGTTGGACGGCCTGCAAATAAAAATCATCTTTAAGAAATTTTTATATTTACAAAATTTGTCGCAAATAAAAGATTTACATAGGCAGGTATGCTTTCAACAGTATATATGGCATTCTATTACAATCGCTCCTTTACCAAGGGAGCTTTATATTTGTAAAAGAACGTATATCAATTTTTCATGAGAGCTAAGGAATGCTTTATGCTGAGAATTGATGCAAACTATCACTATTCTAGGCTCCTGGTATCTGAACCCCATCAACACTGGTTAGAGTAAAGGTGCCATCTAGGAATCTTTGGCTGATCTTGTAAGGCCTGTGCCAATTAGGTTCTAGCACTCTAGAACCAGTCATTTCACATTTCAAGACAAGATTTCCAATTTCGAGAGCTCTCTGCTTGGCTTTGGTGTGGAAATTCCTGGCTAACATTGGATGAATGGGAGCTTCTAATTCCATAGAGATTGTTGCTTTGGTAGGGCTATGCTCCAGGACATCTGAATAATTCTCCACGGTCCCCCTACTTTTAGCAGCTGAATAAGGAGCACTTGTCATAGTACTAAACACTGACCTCGCATCATTCCGTGTTGGTGCTTTGCCATTCAGGTCTGGTTGATCGACTGGTGTTAATGATATTTTCCATCAACACCTGGGACGAGTTATATGAAGCATATATTTAAACTGAATGGTACGACCACGATTTAAGGTTACTGATAGACAATTTAAAGTCAGTGTTTCTTAGCTAAATCAACCATTTCCACGAGGAAAGGTTCATTTAACTTGATACCACTGGAGCTTTGGGTAATCAACCATGCCTTAGATCATGAGCAAGATGATATAAATTGTGATAAGAAGAAAAGGGCTAATGCTTCCCTATACTCGGGTGATAAGGATATTGCAACACTTATTGACTTAAGTGATCCTTTCACATCAAATTAGCCTGGAGGAGCCCTGATTTCATTAGTGATCAAGCTATAAGTTTGCAATTAACATATAGTCCTGAATTAAATTGCATTAGGCTCAGTATGAAAGGGTTGATCCTCATTACCAACCCTCAAGATAAAGAGAAGAAGATTTCATGTTTCCACGATGCCTCTTCCCTTTACGAGGGTTTCGTGATCAGCCCTTCTATACAAAAGGGTTAGTGTTAACTCCCTATGCCATCATAAATGACACAATATGATTATAAAATCACAAATATGTTTAAGCCTTCGATTTCTTCATTGATAAATTGCTGATATATTACAAGATTTGTAGAAATTCCCAATCCGACTCGGAAATGAGGATTTTGTCCTCTTCAAGAAGGAAGAATAAGATTGAAAAGAGAAATAGTTTAGGCAAAATAAAAAGTAATCGTCCTCCAACTATGTGGCTCCTGGGGTCCTATTTATGGGGAAACAGGGACCCCTTTCTACTGCTAGGCTATTGGGCCTGTATGGGCCTTTGTCGGCCCCTTTTTCTTGGTCTTAGAACTTTTTCTTCCAACCGACTTTGTGGTGCAAATTATTGTCTTCAATAGTGAGGGTCTAGGTCAATTGGGGCTCCTTTAAGAATGATATGGGCTTGTCGATGTGGTAGTTTCCGGATGGCATCTGAACTTCTAGAAGAAGCTCCCGATGTAGGCTTTCAGACGTAAGCATCAGGATGTAGGCTTCCGGCTTTCCCGTGAATACTTAGAGAAGCTTGTCCTCATGAAGTATGTAGGTGACTGCCGGTTTGAAACCATTGTAGGTCTCTGTACTAGGTAGATTAATACAAATGGCTTGTATCTCCGCTAGGGTTATGGTTAGCCTTCCAGTAGAGCTTTTAGGGTAGTCTAGTTTTCCATAAGGTGTCTAAGGTGATGCTTTTGTTGTCTGACGATGTATCCTTTTGTTATATATGTAGTTGATGTTTCGGAAGCTGGTTTTGGATAATCCTTATGCATTTCTAGCTCGGATTTCTAGATGTCTTTGTCCTTTGACTTATCAATATCAAGTAGATTAATACCGATGACCTTTCCGTCGGTGGAGCTCCTGCCTCTTTCTTTCTTTACTTCTGATTTATGTGAACTTTCGCCATAACATCCTTCTTCTAGGGTTGACCTTTCAGATGGACCCTAACGAATAGACTCTATCAGTATTCTATACTTTCTGAGTACCTTTCTTCCTGAAAGGCGTCGGTTTATGCTACTTCCAGATCGTTCTCCCCTGCTTCCGGTTCTTTCTTTCCTTTGGCTCTTTGCTTCCGGGAAATTATTTTGTACTTGTGTTCCTCCGATACACCT